>CM019070.1:143090130-143340130 GCA_009667805.1 Leptobrachium leishanense | reverse complement strand
CCACAGCCTGGAAATCCAATCAGGGCAGCATAGACAGACCTACAAGCCCAGGGAGAATAGACTGTGCCAGCATTGTGACCAGGGGGCCCTGGAAGATGAGGTCCACTTCCTCCTACAGTGCCCCAAGTACTCAGCACTGAGGGAAACTCACTTCCAGAGACTCTCCGCTCTCATCCCAGACTTCACCTCTATAGAAGAGACGAGGAAACTCCACATCATACTGGGAGAAGAGGAGCCGGTGGTGAAAATATCTGCCCAATACGTCACAGAATGTCACAGACTGAGAGGAACATGAGAGATCCTGGACTTATAAATCCCCAACACGGACTCACCCCCATCCCCCTTCACATTATCCCTTACCCCTGATAATGTCCATGGACTTGCCCATTCCCCCCCATATATATGTCCCACTACCCCCCCCTCCTCCCCATATGCTTTGGCAATGCTAAAATGTATTTGGTCCTGCTAATAAAGCTTATTTTGATTTGATTTGATTTGATTTGTGTATAGCAAAACATGTGTCACTGCAATACTTTGTGTGAGAAATACTTGATTTTCTGGAAAAATTTCGGGGGTGCCAACAATTTAGGCCATGACTGTATCTATCTGTATCTCTCTATCTATCTATCTGTATTTATTTATCTATCTATCTATCTATCTATCTATCTATCTATCTATCTATCTATCTATCTATCTATCTATCTGTATTTATCTATCTATCTGTATCTATCTATCTGTATCTATCTATCTATCTATCTATCTGTATCTATCTATCTGTATCTATCTGTATCTATCTATCTATCTATCTATCTATCTGTATCTATCTATCTATCTGTATCTATCTATCTATCTGTATCTATCTATCTGTATTTATCTATCTATCTGTATTTATCTATCTATCGGTATTTATCTATCTATCTATCTATCTATCTATCTATCTGTATCTATCTATCTGTATCTATCTGTCTATCTGTATCTATCTATCTGTATTTATCTATCTATCGGTATTTATCTATCTATCTGTATTTATCTATCTATCGGTATTTATCTATCTATCTATCTATCTATCTATCTATCTGTATCTATCTATCTATCTGTATCTATCTATCTATCTATCTGTATCTATCTATCTATCTGTATCTATCTATCTGTATTTATCTACCTATCTGTATTTATCTATCTATCGGTATTTATCTATCTATCTATCTATCTATCTATCTATCTATCTATCTATCTATATCTATCTGTATCTATCTATCTCTCTATCTATATATCTATCTGTATTTATCTATACATCTATCTATATTTATCTATCTATCTATCTATATCTATCTGTATCTATCTATCTATCTATCTATCTATCTATATCTATCTGTATCTATCTGTATTTATCTATCTATCTGTATTTATCTATCTATCTGTATCTATCTATCTATCTATCTGTATCTATCTATCTATCTGTATCTATCTATCTATCTGTATCTATCTATCTGTATTTATCTATCTATCGGTATTTATCTATTTATCTATCTATCTATCTATCTATCTATCTATCTATCTATCTATCTATCTATCTCTATCTGTATCTATCTATCTCTCTATCTATATATCTATCTGTATTTATCTATACATCTATCTATCTATATTTATCTATCTATCTATATCTATCTGTATCTATCTATCTATCTATCTATCTATCTATCTATCTATCTATCTATCTATATCTATCTGTATCTATCTGTATCTGTATCTATATCTATCTGTATCTACATATCTATCTGTATCTATCTATCTGTATCTGTCTGTATCTATCTATCTGTATCTATATCTATCTGTATCTGTATCTATATATCTGTATCTATCTATCTGTATCTGTCTGTATCTATCTATCTGTATCTATATCTATCTGTATCTGTATCTATATATCTGTATCTATCTATCTGTATCTATATATCTGTATCTATCTGTAGGTATCTATATTTATCTGTATTTATCTATCTATCTGTATCTGTATCTATCTGTATCTATCTGTATCTATCTGTATCTGTATCTATATATCTGTATCTATCTGTATCTATCTATATTTAGCTGTATTTATCTATCTATCTGTATCTGTATCTATCTGTATCTATCAGTATCTGTATTTATCTATCTCTCTCTATCTCACATTTCTTTGTCTTTTATATAACCGTTGTCACTCTGTGCTTTCTATGCAGAGCATGATGATTAAATCTGGGTAATTGCATGGAATGAGTTCTGGATAAACACAGTGTAATTGTCTGTGCACGGTGAATGGACATTAAACGACAATACTTTTCTGCTGGTTAGTGTATAAGAAAAAGTATGGGTACATTTATCAAACCAGTTTGTCACCACTTTTGTTCTAGAACATTACCTAACTTTATACATTCGCTAAATTGTGACCTTCTGATGTTAAGATTAGGACCCTGCGAATCATAAATTTTCGCTCGAATCGAATCACGAATCGAATCGGCTGTAATGGTTCGAACTCGAATCGAATATCGAATCGAATACTTGGATACTGTCCCCCAGCTCATGGATATGCCCCCCAGCTCATGGATACTGTCCCCCAGCTCATGGATACTGTCCCCCAGCTCATGGATACTGCCCCCAGCTCATGGATACTGCCCCCAGCTCATGGATACTGTCCCCAGCTCATGGATACTGCCCCCAGCTCATGGATACTGTCCCCCAGCTCATGGATACTGTCCCCAGCTCATGGATACTGTCCCCCCAGCTCATAGATACTGTCCCCCAGCTCATGGATACTGTCCCCCCAGCTCATGGATACTGTCCCCCAGCTCATGGATACTGTCCCCAGCTCATGGATACTGTCCCCCAGCTCATGGATACTGCCCCAGCTCATGGACACTGTCCCCCAGCTCATGGATACTGTCCCCCAGCTCATGGATACTGTCCCCCAGCTCATGGATACTGCCCCCCAGCTCATGGATACTGTCCCCAGCTCATGGATACTGCCCCCCAGCTCATGGATACTGTCCCCCAGCTCATGGATACTGTCCCCCAGCTCATGGATACTGCCCCCAGCTCATGGATACTGCCCCCAGCTCATGGATACTGTCCCCCAGCTCATGGATACTGTCCCCCAGCTCATGGATACTGCCCCCCAGCTCATGGATACTGCCCCCAGCTCATGGATACTGTCCCCCAGCTCATGGATACTGTCCCCCAGCTCATGGATACTGTCCCCCAGCTCATGGATACTGTCCCCCAGCTCATGGATACTGTCCCCCCAGCTCATGGATACTGTCCCCCAGCTCATGGATACTGTCCCCCAGCTCATGGATACTGTCCCCCAGCTCATGGATACTGTCCCCCAGCTCATGGATACTGTCCCCCAGCTCATGGATACTGTCCCCCCAGCTCATGGATACTGTCCCCCAGCTCATGGATACTGTCCCCCAGCTCATGGACACTGTCCCCCAGCTCATGGATACTGTCCCCAGCTCATGGACACTGTCCCCCAGCTCATGGATTTGCCCCCAACATGGATTTGCCCTCTCAGCTCGGCTCATGGATTTGCCCTCAGCTCGCTCATGGATTTGCCCTCAGCTCGCTCATGGATTTGCCCTCAGCTCGCTCATGGATTTGCCCTCAGCTCGCTCATGGATGTGCCCCAGCTCACCTGTCGCCGCCGCATTAGGCTCCCTCTGAGCGTGCGTCCGGCGGCAGGAAGCTTGGGCACTCGCCTGGGGGAGCCACGTGACCGCGATCTCGTGAGATCGCAGTCACATGGCTCCCCAGGCGAGTGCCCAAGCTTCCTGCCGCCGGACGCACGCTCAGAGGGAGCCTAACCCGGCGGTGACAGGTGAGCTGGATGGGATCTTCCAAATTCGAAATTTTTTCGAATCGAGCTGCTAGTTCGAATTCGAATTGAATTCGACCAGCGATTCGATTTCGAATCGAATTTCGAAGCTTCGCAGGTCCCTAGTTAAGATGTCCTGAACTCCTCCAGGAAAGGAGATTGAGGAATTCCTCCGACCTAATATTGTCAAGAGCTACAAGCACAACATCAGCTGCATCGCTTCTGTCTTTTTGCCTATGGACTTGTTTGAGCCTGGTTTTTGAAACGGGACCTTTTACGTTTTGTGTAAATATCATGACAACAACATTACAGATACTTCGGAAGGTTCTGTAGCTTAGTAACCATCGCATTAGTTTCTTGACCTAGTGAGCTCACATGAATGATGGCTGCAATCTTATAGAGATGTCTTCTTCTACGTCATGACTAGGTCTGTAAGTGACAGAGGCATCGCCGATGCAACTGGACCATTCATTGCTATTTATAAACATCAGTGGTCTCGGATACACTTTCATTTTGATTGTTCCTTATGTTGGATGAACCAGGCTATTGGCTGCACAAGGTCTCTTGTCAACCAGGTTACAAACTCCCCCATCACATGTCCAGCACGGGTAGCTTTGCCAAATAGGACATTTTTGTCCAGATCCCAAAAATCCCTCTCTGAACATTATGAAATCTGAGTTAGCCATAATGTATCTCAAGACATAATGAGAACCAATCAGTGATGTAGGTCAAGGAACGATGTAAGATGTAGATATTCTTGTGTCGAGTGTTGGGGTCACGTGTGACATTGTTTGACAGAGGTCTCCTGTTCTTCTGGGCTTTACATTCTGCGCGCTACGCGTTCGACTGCTTTTTATATATTTAGTTGATGTCATTAAAGAAAGATAACTTGTACCGCTCCCTCGTTGTAACCGTCACTTTTAATGGTGCTTTGACTGTTCTGTTTATGACAGTCCACTGACAGCCAGCCAAACGCAATCCATCGAGAAGGTAAAGGATAACGCTCACCGGCACTTAACGTATTGCACCACTTCAAACCTTTTCGCCAACTGACAGAAAAGGAAGAAAAAGTGAAGTCTCGGTGGGTCTCGCCATTGTCACAGCAAGTGGAAAGGGACGCTGCGTATTTCACGCGCTCGGAAAAAAAACCAAACTTACCTGACCTCTATTTCCTGCAGGCGCTGCGACGCAGACAGCTGTTTTGACAGCCCTCTGCTGTCTGATCCAGGTGATCTATGATAGCGTGCAGCTGGAAGGAGATGTCTGAAACTCAAGGTCAATCATAAAACCAGCTTCTTCACTGTCAGGGTGGGAAATAATAAAAATAAACGCTCGTTAGGTGGATTGTGACCTCTGCCAGCATACGTTTTTTCTGAGATGTTTCTCGTCTCTGCTCGGCATGTGCTGCACGTTTTATTTACTCTTGCCTCAGGACTATATTTTTTTTAAGCATTTTGCCATTTGTCCGATTTAATTCAGGCAGCGTAGCCGAGATCCGCTTGTACTGACCATAGAGTACAGAAAGCCTGCTTATCTACGAAAAGATTAAGGTCCTCGCAGGCTATTTCCAGTTGGGTCATTATTATTTCCAACTGGGTATTTGACCTGTTTCGTTCTGTCCAGACCTATTCGGAAAAGATCCAAAATATGGGCGATTAGAATCGATCCGAATTCTGAAATTGCCGATGTCTTAACCGTATTGATTTCTGAACTGAAAATTTAAAATCGACCTGAATTTAACTGATTATAATCAACCAGGGCTGAAATTAATTGAAAAAAAATCAGATTTCATCAGAAAGTCAAAAAACATGTCTGAATGACATCTACCCAAATGATCCTGCACAGAGCCCAGATCCGCAGTAACTCCTTATGGCCAGTAGATGGCAATATCTCCCTGTTGAATAGGTCATTACAGTAAGGAATACACCGGGGATATCCCAAATATTTGTTAATTAATTAAAAACGATTTTCCAAAATAACCCACTGGTGCCTGACAGAGAATTTTTGGAAAATTGTTTGGTAGTGAAGGGGTTAAAAGATAAATCAAGCTGAAATGGATGTAACAAACGGCAGTAAATTCTGAGTCAAAAGACCTCTATTATCAATGTATACAAAGGATGAATACATGTAACATATATGGATTTATCAAACATGTACGAGTACACGGGGAGACTAGACAGAAGAAACATGAACAGAGACAATGAAAGAATAACAAGCACAACAGATACAAAGAAATAATAACAAGCACAACAGATACAAAGAAAGAATAAAAAGCACAGCAGATACAATGAAAGAATAACAAGCACAACAGATACAAAGAAAGAATAACAAGCACAACAGATACAAAGAAATAATAACAAGCACAACAGATACAAAGAAAGAATAAAAAGCACAGCAGATACAATGAAGGAATAACAAGCACAACAGACACAATGAAAGAATAACAAGCACAACAGATACAATGAAAGAATAACAAGCACAACAGATACAAAGAAAGAATAACAAGCACAACAGACACAATGAAAGAATAACAAGCACAACAGATACAATGAAAGAATAACAAGCACAACAGATACAAAGAAAGAATAACAAGCACAACAGATACAATGAAAGAATAACAAGCACAACAGATACAAAGAAAGAATAACAAGCACAACAGACACAATGAAAGAATAACAAGCACAACAGATACAATGAAAGAATAACAAGCACAACAGATACAAAGAAAGAATAACAAGCACAACAGACACAATGAAAGAATAACAAGCACAACAGATACAATGAAAGAATAACAAGCACAACAGATACAAAGAAAGAATAACAAGCACAACAGATACAATGAAAGAATAACAAGCACAACAGACACAATGAAAGAATAACAAGCACAACAGATACAATGAAAGAATAACAAGCACAACAGATACAAAGAAAGAATAACAAGCACAACAGACACAATGAAAGAATAACAAGCACAACAGATACAATGAAAGAATAACAAGCACAACAGATACAAAGAAAGAATAACAAGCACAACAGATACAAAGAAAGAATAACAAGCACAACAGACACAATGAAAGAATAACAAGCACAACAGATACAAAGAAAGAATAACAAGCACAACAGATACAATGAAAGAATAACAAGCACAACAGATATAAAGAAAGAATAACAAGCACAACAGATACAAAGAAAGAATAACAAGCAGAACAGATACAATGAAAGAATAACAAGCAGAACAGATACAAAGAAAGAATAACAAGCACAACAGATACAAAGAAAGAATAACAAGCACAACAGACACAATGAAAGAATAACAAGCACAACAGATACAATGAAAGAATAACAAGCACAACAGATACAATGAAAGAATAACAAGCACAACAGATATAAAGAAAGAATAACAAGCACAACAGATACAAAGAAAGAATAACAAGCACAACAGATACAATGAAAGAATAACAAGCACAACAGATACAAATAAATAATAACAAGCACAACAGATACAATGAAAGAATAACAAGCACAAAAGATACAAAGAAAGAATAACAAGCACAACAAACACAAAGAAAGAATAACAAGCACAACAGATACAATGAAAGAATAACAAGCACAACAGATACAATGAAGGAATAACAAGCACAACAGATACAAAGAAAGAATAACAAGCACAACAGATACAATGAAAGAATAACAAGCACAACAGATACAATGAAGGAATAACAAGCACAACAGATACAAAGAAAGAATAACAAGCACAACAGACACAATGAAAGAATAACAAGCACAACAAACACAAAGAAAGAATAACAAGCACAACAGATACAATGAAAGAATAACAAGCACAACAGATACAATGAAGGAATAACAAGCACAACAGATACAAAGAAAGAATAACAAGCACAACAGATACAAAGAAAGAATAACAAGCACAACAGATACAAAGAAATAATAACAAGCACAACAGATACAAAGAAAGAATAACAAGCACAACAAACACAAAGAAAGAATAACAAGCACAACAGATACAAAGAAAGAATAACAAGCACAACAGATACAATGAAGGAATAACAAGCACAACAGATACAAAGAAAGAATAACAAGCACAACAGATACAAAGAAAGAATTGACGTTACATACATTAGTAAATACAGAAGGGAATATATTTAACCTGCATTTATAGACACAAACAGAATGAACGTTACAAGCACTCACCTTTATATCTATTAATGTAAGAAAGAAAGAAAGAAAGAAAGAAAGAAAGAAAGAAAGAAAGAAAGTAACAAACATTAATTGAAACAGACAGATAGTGGATAATGGATGTAATAAATTTTAAAAGTTTCCAAGAATGATTCTGCTGCATTACTTCATCCATGACATTCCACGATGGAATCCTACAGATAATATTTCTTGGAAAAACTCATTGTGCCAAGTGCATTAAAAACAATTCACATAGGAGTGCAGGTGAGAGGTATAATGGGCTTTATGCTCTTTAGAGTAGTTAGCTGTAGTTTTTCTGGTCTACAATGTACATGTAACATTAAAGTCCTTTGGACGGGAGACGTGTAGGATTGTTTTGTGTTTATAAGAAGCTTCTGGGACTGACAGAACATTCCTTTGTCCCTAATAGTCAATAAAACATACACTATATTGCCAAAAGTATTCGCTCACCCATCCATATGCGAGTCAAGGCAGGCGAGCGAATACTTTTGGCAATATAGTGTAAGTAAAGATCTCATGTGATCATGTTATCATATATGCAATACAAAATATTTTAGAAAACAATAAAATGTTTTGATTTCAATGAACAAGGAACTGCTGGTGGAAGCAGTCTATTCAGGTAGGGTGGTAGCTTCCCAGAAAAGCAATTTTTTGGGACGCAGTGTGGTATTAGCCCTGACCAAACACCTTAGATCGTGAGATAACATAATATAAAGTCTGGAATACTGTAGCAAGAATGTGGGAACTGTAACGAGGAAGGAGAAGGTAAAGCTATACTTCATCAGCCGGAGATAAAGGAAGGCTGTAACATATAAAGATGGTTTTCTATCAAGAGGTCACCAGCAAAAAATAGTAAGGCCATGTCAAAATATTGGGATTTTAAAAAATTGACGCCTGCATTTAAACAACTTTAAAAAACTTTGAAAGGGACTTAACCCCTTCGCTACATCACGTAGCAGACACAGCAACCAGAGATCATGTTAAGACAACCTGGGGCTATGCTGTATCACTGCAAATGAATTTGTTTGTTGCATTTCATTTGCATTTGGGCTCCAGATCACGACCTCACAGTTTTAACAAGTGTGGGCATGGTGCCCGAGGAGCTAACGCTTTACAAAACATGCTGGAGAATGTCTCTAACAGATTTATCCCCAGGTGATCCTGCACCGAGACCTGAACTGCAGTAACAAATTTTTGGCCAGCAGATGGCGACATCTCCCTGCCAGATAGGTTAATACAGTAAGGAATACATTGGGAATATTTTCTAAATATTTTTTAGTGTATAAATTAATTAATAATGATTAATTATTAAAAACAGAAACACAGGTTCCTTAAAGTGTGTATTTTTGAAGAAATCATTTGGTATTGAAGGGATTAAGAAAACTGGGAGCAAAAATAATGAATAATGTCATGCCTCTTGGTAAACCCCTCACAAAATAATAATAATATAATAATAATAATATGTTTTAAAGTTAATCTGCAGCAAAAAGCGCATAAAATGTAAAATATACAAAGAAAATCAATGAAATCCGAAGCATCCACTGATGTAAAACGTTACAGGAAACCTTTGTGTCCTCTCGAGTGAAGAAATTGGCTCATTATTAAATAATTATGTAAATGACTGAACATTAATGTCAAATCACACAGTTCTAGAGCTTTTGGGATTATTTTATTAGGTATTATTAGAATTGTATCTCTTTGTAAAAAGATGTTTTTTTGTCCCGGGGGCACATTGTGTCCCCCTCCTTTTCTGGCCGTATCAGGGCATTCCCCTTGTTACCCAGCAGTGGCATATCACATCCGCAATCTGCAGTTTGGGGTCCCGGGACAGTTAGGGGGCGTTTTTATTAGACGTTGTGCACAGGATGAATTGATACAATAGTAACATCAGCCCTGCTCAGGCCAGAGGCAGAACAAATAGCTATTTAAACATGTTAGATGGCCGCGTTGACGCGTTTCTCCACTTGTGACCAAATTTAATGATAATTGATGCTGAAATTTTATGAGAGATACAAAGGAGATGAAGGGAGCTCTTTGTCTTTCTCTATTTGTTTACGGCCTCCCCTCGCGTCCCCCCCTTATAAGTCTGAACTGTAATACGGGACGCCCGGCGAGCTCATGCGACAAGAAAAGGATTTAGTAATAAAATTAATACCGGCTTCCATTATCACAATAATTCCATTGACTCAGCTGAGTTTTTATAGACTTTATGATTGCAAAGCAACGCGGCGATTTCCATTAGTATTCCGTTAATCCGCACGCCAAGTCGAGCGTGGAGAGTCACAGGTCCTGCAGGCTCCAAAGAAACGTGTTTCAGGCTTACTGGGAAGGTAGCACCGTGAACAGCGCAGGAATATGGCCACCACGCTCTCCCCCGCTTCGCCTTCATTCATTCCGTCCCCATGCAAAGCTCCTCTGCCATCTGACAGCGAGGATATGCTATGGGACACTTCCATTAAATAATGACTCCTAGCAACGGGAAGTGTTTTATCCTAATATAAGAACGTAGTACTTTTTCTGGTTTTGCTTTAACCTATCGGCTTCCCACTTCCCACTTGATGGGGGGGGGGCAACGAAATACCCTTGTGCATCAGAACCAAACCTTTTAACGCCATTTGTACCCTCTATGTAATAATGGATTAAAGGTAAAGTACATCTCATACAGGCCTCAGAAATCCCATGTAGTATTTTATCCACAGGTGGACACAATGCTCCTGGATGCTCGTTGCCAGGGAGGCAGTTGCCCCGACGCCCAACTTGCCAGCCATCCACATGCTCCACAAAATATGTTAAAATATTGTTACATATACTGTTACTAAGGACGCAGCTAAATTTTGTCCACTGATACATTTTGGTCAAAAAGGGGCGTTTCGGCTTTTGGCCGAAAGGAAAAGCTGTCGGAAAATATCAACTGTAAACACCGACCCTCCAATTCGACCGTGGCCCAATGTGAGCATTATTATCAGGATCTAGAGTTAGGGTTATAGATTTGAGCCAGGTTTAGAATGTTTGTGCTTATTTTACAGTTACTGTAAGGGTTAGAAATTACAGTTGTGTTCAAAATTATTCAACCCCCACTGAAATTGAGTGTTTTGGCCAGTTTGACATTTATTTTGATCATTCAGTCATCTTGCTTACAATTAATCAAAGAGGCACGTGTAGGTCAGACAACTATAACATAACATTTATAATGAAATAACCACAAATGTCTTTTCTGTGCTCACATCATTATCAGTTTTATTCAACCCCCAAGTGACATTCAATCTTAGTACTTAGTACAACATCCTTTTACAGTTATAACAGCTTTTAAACGTGAAGCATAGCTTGACACAAGTGTCTTGCAGCGATCTACGGGTATCTTCGCCCATTCGTCATGGGCAAAAGCCTCCAGTTCAGTCACATTCTTAGGCTTGCGCACTGCAACTGCTTTCTTTAAGTCCCACCAGAGGTTCTCAATCGGATTTAAGTCAGGTGACTGCGATGGCCACTCCAAAATGTTCCAGCCTTTAATCTGCAACCATGCTCTAGTGGACTTGGAGGTATGCTTGGGATCATTGTCCTGTTGAAAGGTCCAACGTCTCCCAAGCCTCAGGTTTGTGACGGACTGCATCACATTGTCATCCAATATCTCCTGGTACTGAAGAGAATTCATGGTACCTTGCACACGCTGAAGCTTCCCTGTACCTGCAGAAGCAAAACAGCCCCAAAGCATGATTGACCCCCCGCCCTGCTTCACAGTAGGCAAGGTGTTCTTTTCTTCATAGGCCTTGTTCTTCCTCCTCCAAACATAGCGTTGATCCATGGGCCCAAACAGTTCTAATTTTGTTTCATCAGTCCACAGAACACTATCCCAAAACTTCTGTGGTTTGTCCACATGACTTTTGGCATACTGCAGTCGACACTTCTTATTCTTTGGAGACAGCAAGGGGGTGCGCCTGGGAGTTCTGGCATGGAGGCCTTCATTACGCAGTGTGCGCCGTATTGTCTGAGCTGAAACTTCAGTACCCACATCTGACAAATCTTTTCTCAGTTCCTCAGCAGTCACACAGGGACTTTTCTCCACTCTACGCTTCAGGTAGCGCACAGCAATCAAAGTCAGCATCTTCTTTCTGCCACGACCAGGTAGCGTTTCAACAGTGCCCTTTGCCTTGAATTTGCGAATGATGCTTCCTATGGTCTCTCTTGGTATGTTTAACATTTTTGCAATCTTCTTATAGCCATTGCCCTTCCTGTGAAGAGTAATCACCTCTTCTCTTGTCTTCCTGAACATTCTCTTGACTTCACCATGTTTGTAACCACACCAGTAAATGTCTAGAAGGAGCTGAGTATCACAGTCATTTTAAAGCTGCCTAATTGGTGCTTATTATGCTTTATTGCTGCTCCGTGACATCCACAGGTGTTTTCAATACCTGATTGAAAACACTTGAATGAACCTCTGTTCTTCAGAGTGGTAGTCTTTAAGGGGTTGAATAATTGTGTCAATGAAGAATTCACAAAAGAAACATTTACTACTGTATTACAAAACCAATTGATGTCATTTTAGTTGCATATGGTTCTTTAAAAAGTCCTTGTAGGATTTCATTCTGAATACAATTACAAATGTACACTAAATTCCCTAAAACCCTTTACAGCATTGGGGGTTGAATAATTTTGAACACAACTGTAGGATTAGGGTTAGAAAATAGAGCTACAGTTAGAGATTAGGGTTAAAAAATTGGGATAGGTTTAGAAATTTGGTAACGTTAGAGATTAGGGTTGGAAATTATGGTTAGGGCTAGAGTTAGGTTGTTATTTGTGGTTTTTAGGGGTTAGGGTTACTGTCAGGGATAGAAATTGGGGTTTGGGTTACAAATTAGAGTTAGGGTTAGAATTTAGAGTGAGGGTTAGGATTAGGTTTAGAAATTAAAATTAGGGTTATAGATTTGGGTTAGAGTTAGAGATTAGGGTTGGAGGTTAGGGTTGGGGCTAGAGTTAGGTTACTATTTTTGCTTGTTTTAGGGTTAGGGTTACTGCCAGGGCTAGAAATTAGGGTTTGGGTTTCAAATTAGGGTTAGGGTTAGAATATAGAGTGAGGGTTAGGATTAGGTTTAGAAATTAAGGTTAGGGTTAGAGATTTGGGTTAGGGTTAGAGATTTGGGTTAGAGTTAGAGATTAGGGTTGGAGGTTAGGGTTGAGGCTAGAGTAATGTTACTATTTTTCCTTGTTTTAGGGTTAGGGTTACTGGTAGGGTTACAAATGAGGGTTAGGTTTGTTTTGTGCTTGTTTTAGAGTTAGGGTTACAAGTTATGAATTTAGGTTTATGGTTAGAAATAAGGGTTAGGGTTACATTTAGGGTCACAGTTAACCCTGCCATCCTGCTCCATTTTTCCTCCTTTTTATGCAACAGATTCTGCCTCTTCTTTTGATGCTCGCTGTCAGAATCTGTTGCCTATAAATACCTTTTAAAATAAGATGTGTAAAATTTAATTTCAGACAACTGCATCCTCTGTTTTCAGTTTTGGTTTTGGGACAGAATTTTCATTTCTGTGCACCTCTAATTCAGGAATTCTGAACATGTGTATACTCAATCATGGCAGTAAAGTCAAGCCAGATATTTTTTTAATTCACTATTAATTACACATTTGCAATTTTGAATATTTTTTTACTAATGAACTATAACATTTAACAATTTATTTTGCCAATTTTTAATATATATATATATATATATATCACGAGTATAGCACTACGTAGTGATACCTTTTTATTGGACTAACGATACATTTAAAAGACAAGCTTTCGAGAGGATTCCTCTCTTCCTCAGGTCTTGATGCTTACTGATCAGTTCCTAGAATTGAACATTAGGACATTAAGGGTCACATGGGTGGGGGGATTAGATGACGTAAAAAGTGAGAGTCAAATGGTATGTTCAATATGGGAAAATAAACGCATGAGGGATCTTGGGTCCATAATAAAACAACAGAGATAAGATCATGTAACCTAGAATGAAAAAAGGAAAAAAGAAAAAGGAAAAAGAAAAAACCAAAAACACAAAACAGTGAAGGCTGAAAGAGACATAAAAAAAAGGAGAAAAAAAAGGAAACCAAGAAGAAACAAGACATCAGCCAGAATTTAGAATGTTATGCGACGTATGATAATGGGTTAAAAACCCAGAATCGACATTGAGTCCAGCATTTATAGTGTAATTTATTTTCCCATTTTGAACATACCACCCGACTCCCATCTTTCAAGACTTCCAATCCCGCCCCATGCGACCCCCAATGTCCCAATGTTCGACTCTAGGAACTGACCAGCAAGCATCCAGACCCGAGGAAGAGAGGTATCCTCCCGAAAGCTCGTCCTCCAAATGCCACGCCAGTCCAACAAAAATGGTATATATATTCATGTTCCAGTCTCATTAAAAATACTGAGAATTGATAGAATAATATTAAAGCTTTTATTTATATTATTTATATTTATATTTTTTACAGCCTTTATATTTTTATTTATTATAATTTTATTTTCTTGCTGAAACCACTTAATATTTTCTCCGAGTGGGGGGAACCCCCCCCCAAAAACAGCCAAAATCAGAAAGTGAAATGTTTGAAGCACAAAGAAAGCGCTGCAGAAATATACATTTTTGGCGGTATCATTTCCTCCATATATTTATCTTTGCTTAAACTAGGTGCTGACAGCATTATATAATGATGAACATCCTGTCAAAGCAAACAAAAGCAGCCTGCATTATAACAGCTACAACGCGCCGAAAAAAATGCTGGAGATATTGGATGACTGGCCAATAATAAACAATGCCACGGAGAGCCATAAATCATACGTGATATACTGCGGGAGTGCAGAGCGCAACAGTAAATAATAAGGTTTGGAGTGGAGGGTAAAATATATTAAGCACGGGGTGACTGTGCCAGACAAATGGCTCTTAAACGCGTTAGTCCCTGTTTAACCCTTTCATTCATCAGAGGAGGAAGTGGAGACGTATAGCGACTGTGATGGCGACTCGTGCATCATCCAGGATACGATTTATACAAATAAAATAAAGAATCAGAGATTTGAGGCGATGGGATGCACCCGGGTCGTCCGTATTGTGTTTTGTGACTGTAATGTAGGGAATTTGGGATGGATTATTATTATTATTATTATTATTATTATTTTATAAAGCGCCAGCATATTCCGCAGCGCTGTACAATAAGCACAGTACAGACAGGGTTACAATACATTGAACAACATTTGACAAACAGTACAGGAGGAGATGAGGGCCCTATTCCCGTAGGAACTCACAATCTGGGAGGGTTGGGGTTGGAAACAGGAGGAGAGGACTGTAAGGTGAGAGTGATTGATGGTTGCGTCAGTGAGTTGGGTGGTAGGCTTCCCTAAATAGGAATGTTTTCAGGGAGCGTTTGAAGGAAGAGAAGTTAGGGAAAGTCTGACAGTACGAGGGAGAGCGTTCCAGAGAGTGGGGGCTGCGCGTGAGAAATCCTGCAGTTTATCATGGGAAGAGGTGATGCGGGGAGAAGCTAGGCGCAGGTCACTGTTTGACCTTAGGGAGCGGGCTGGGGTGTATTTGGTGATTAGTGAGGACAGGTAGTGGGGAGCTGAGTTAGTGAGGCTTTTGTAGGTAAGGATAAGGATTTTGAACTTAATTCTGCAGTGGATGGGGAGCCAGTGAAGAGACTCGCAGAGGGGAGCGGCAGAGACAGAGCGGCGGGTGAGGTGGATGAGCCTGGCGGAGGCGTTCAGGATGGATTGTAGGGGAGAGAGGCGGGACAGAGGGAGGCCAGATAAGAGATTATTGCAATAGTCGAGTCAGGAGATTACCAGGGCGTGTATGAGTTGTTTTGTGGTGACAGCGGTAAGAAATGGCCGAATTCTGGAAATATTACGCAGTTGGTATCGGCAGGAGGATGGATTGACAAGTACGTTGCAACAATTCCACTTGTTTACAATCTGGGGGTTCCAGTCCAAGTTGTGCCCCTGTATGGTATGTCACTATGACAGACCTCGCTTGTCTGCCTGTCCTGCTCTCCCGGCACCCCCGTACCAAGATCAGTCCGGCCGCTGAGTTGCTCAGGACTCAGTGCCTCGAGCAGCCTGATCTGTAGCTCCAGACCCGCTTGATCTGATCTTCTGCCTCTTTGAATTTCCAGAGGGCTGCGCCGTGCCTTCTGAGTAGGCTTGTGCACCGATTTTTTTTTCGGTTCGATTCGGTTCGATTTTTCGGATTTTTAAACTTTTTGATTCGGCTCGTTTAAACCGATTTCTGTTTCGATTCGGTTCGGCTCGACTCGTTTTTCGTGTACATATTTTTTTCGGAATATCGACCATGTTTCGTATTTTCGTGTCACTTTGCTCGTTTTTTGAATCGACTTTTCGTAATTTTGGAAATTTTCGTTTTTCGGAATTGTACATGTTTTCGGAATATCGACCATTTTTCGTATTTTCGTGTCACTTTGCTCGTTTTTTGTATCGACTTTTCGTAATTTCGGAAATTTTCGTTTTTCGGAATTATACATGTTTTCGGAATATCGACCGTTTTTCGTATTTTTGTGTCACTTTGCTCGTTTTTTGTATCGACTTTTCGTTTTTTCGGAACGTCTGTTCTCCTCGTTTCAAAGCAATAAATTTCGATTTGACACATTTCAAGTCCATTCGAAAATTCCGAAAATATTTCGTTTCGGCTCGGAAAACTTTTCGGATCTGCCATTTTCGGATCTAAAAATTTTCGGAAATTCGGCCGCATCCGAAAATACGAATCGGGAAATTTCGTGAAAATTCCGAAATTCCGAAACCCGAAACGCACATCCCTACTTCTAAGGGTGATTGTGAGTACCCTGAATGAGACACCAGGCAGGCTGTATGTTCAAGCAGGATCAACTGCTTTATTGAAAAACACACCAGTATTTATGCAAAGGTAACACACACTTTTCAATCTTCCCGCCCACCCCAACAGTTCTGATTGGCTGGTTTCAAGACCACTGCAGGCTTCATTCTGGTCCTCCTCAGGTTCTTATGTGAGTTCGTCAGGTTGATGTACATAAGTGAGTTTGTCAGGTTTGAAACAGCAGGGAGGTTGATCCACTTTAGTCAACAGATAATGGGGTGAGGCACACAAATTAGCAAACAGTTATCACACACCATTTACATAATCCATTGTCCCAATGAATCAGATTGGGACAGTGTTTACCTGACAAGGCTGACTCACAACAAGAGGTGAAAACCAGGAGAACTGTCAGGAGAAGAGAACAATCTAGACCAAATCGCCCATTTGGAAAGTGAGGTAAATGAGAGAATTTTTCTGGTTTGGCTATTTTGTCCTAGAATTTGAACTTCTCCAGTCATTCTCCTGGATTTCATCTCTCTTTGAATAACCCTGTATATGTTTGTTATTACAAATAGTATTATTATTAATTTATTTCTTCTTCTTTTGTAAAGAATTATCTTAATTAATGTAGAAATTAAAATATCTATAAAACATTATATTATTACTAGGTGGAAAGTCTGCCCAGAGGGAAGTCTATTGTTGTTGTCGCCAGGTCAGAATTCAAGTCCACATAGTTTTTTTTCAATGTCCTATCCAAGAGTATCTCTCTATATAAATACATTTGTAACGCGTCCATCGCCATCCCATCCGCAACAGGAGGGCCGACTGAGCAGCTGTGATGGGTGTGCGCACAGCTGACAGCGCATTACAAAGGAATTTATATATTAGAGTAGGTTCCTCTTCCCTCTTAGATTGTAAGCTCATGGGAACCGGACCCTCAGATTGTAAACTCATGGGACCCCTTAGATTGTAAGCTCATGTGGCCCCTTAGAGTGTAAGCTCATGGGGCCCCTTAGATTGTAAGCTCATGGGGCCCCTTAGATTGTGTTGGGCTTGGGCGGGCATTTTTTTTGTAGCGTATACATTATGCGTATATTTAATGGCACGTGGTATGCATGGCATGGCAGGCTGGTATTTAGGCACACTGGTATTATGAGACACTGGTATTATGAATGGCAGACTGGCATTATGGCTGGCAGACTGGCATTGTGCATGGCAGACTGGTAATATGGCTGGCAGACTGGTAATATGGCTGGCGAACTGGTAATATGACTGGCGAACTGGTAATGTGGCTGGCAGACTGGTATTGTGCATGGCAGACTGGTATTGTGCATGGCAGACTGGTAATATGGCTGGCAAACTGGTAATATGCTGGCGAACTGGTAATATGTCTGGCAGACTGAAAATATGTCTGGCAGACTGGTATTGTGCATGGCAGACTGGTAATATGGCTGGCGAACTGGTATTGTGCATGGCAGACTGGTATTGTGCATGGCAGACTGGTAATATGGCTGCCGGACTGGTAATATGGCTGGCAGACTGGTAATATGGCTGCCGAACTGGTAATATGGCTGGCAGACTGGTAATATGGCTGGCAGACTGGTAATATGGCTGGCAGACTGGTTTTGTGCATGGCAGACTGGTAATATGGCTGGGAATTGGTATTGTGCAAGGCAGACTGGTATTGTGCATGGCAGACTGGTAATATGGCTGGCAGACTGGTATTGTGCATGGCAGACTGGTATTGTGCATGGCAGACTGGTAATATGGCTGGCAGACTGGTAATATGGCTGGGAACTGGTATTGTGCATAGCAGACTGGTAATATGCATGGCAGACAGGTATTATGCATGGCAGACTGGTAATATGCATGGCAGACTGGTATTGTGCATGGCAGACTGGTAATATGGCTGGCAAACTGGTATTGTGCATGGCAGACTGGTATTGTGCATGGCAGACTGGTAATATGCATGGCAGACTGGTATTGTGCATGGCAGACTGGTATTGTGCATGGCAGACTGGTAATATGGCTGGGAACTGGTATTGTGCATGGTAGACTGGTAATATGCATGGCAGACTGGTATTGTGCATGGCAGACTGGTATTGTGCATGGCAGACTGGTAATATGCATGGCAGACTGGTATTGTGCATGGCAGACTGGTAATATGCATGGCAGACTGGTATTGTGCATGGCAGACTGGTAATATGGCTGGGAACTGGTATTGTGCATGGCAGACTGGTAATATGGCTGGGAACTGGTATTGTGCATGGCAGACTGGTAATATGGCTGGGAACTGGTATTGTGCATGGCAGACTGGTAATATGGCTGGGAACTGGTATTGTGCATGGCAGACTGGTAATATGGCTGGGAACTGGTATTGTGCATGGCAGACTGGTATTGTGCATGGCAGACTGGTATTTTGCACGGCAGACTGGTATTGTGCATGGCAGGCATGGCAGACTGGTAATATGGCAGGCCGGGCACGGAGGAGATGCAGGCCGGGCACAGAGGAGATGGAGGCCGGGCGCAGAGGAGATGGAGGCCGGGCGCAGAGGAGATGGAGGCCGGGCACGGAGGGGATGCAGAAAACAAATCCGATCCATTGGAGAGGCGCTGTGCTGTGCTGTGCTGTGCTGTGCTGTGCGCCTCTCCATTGGATCGGATTTGTTTTGTCCCTCTCGCACGCCGGCTGTGCGCGTGCCGCGGCCGTTGGATGTGCATGCAGCCAACCGCCGCAGGTTGCGCGCGCATGCGCAGTAGGGTTTTGGCGATGGACACGCCAGCCCTTATTGTTTTATAGTATAGTTTATTCAATACTTACATTTCTTTTCTGCTGGATTATATCACATCTTTGCTTCTAAAGGATAATTTAGATAATTTAGAAATTACGTTTTGCAAGATTTTACACTATTATTATTATTATTATTACACAATAGCATTAATTTATTGTTTTTAAGTTTTTCTTTGTTTTTGGGATAGTAGAGCTATTATAATCACATTGTTAAGGCTGAGACACGGACGATGCTCTCCCCGTCTCCCTGGCTGCGGCAAAAGCTCTGGTATGACAGTACTTATCCCGCTCGGATCCGCCAGATCCAATGAAAGAGAGAGCGGAATTAGATAATAGATACGGTATGGTACGAAAACATTTGGAGGAACCTGAAACTGCTACAATGTACCTAATCCTACGCCAACGTAGAGTATCAGATATAATGCGCCAAGGACAAACGTCCTCACTGATTACCTCAGCAATCACAGCCGGCGTACTGCCCGCTACATACATGGCCTGCTTTTTACACGATCCCGTGTATGGACAGAAGTCTAATTATTTCACGGATGCTTTTAAAAGTGTCCCAGGAGAATTATGGGAAAGTAAATTGGATGTACGCTCTGATAAGCTGTGCACGGCAAACTCAAGGTCACCTGCTTTTATGTTGTATGGGAGAGGATGGTGAGCGGAGCTGCTGCTGCTGGGGGGGGGGTGTATTTTCACCTGCAGATTCCTCAAAATGACTCTATTAATTTTACTCTACTCTTTATTTGGAGGGGGAGGGGCTTAACCCATTCAACACCAAGCGATTTTCCATAAAATCATCTGCATCACCTACACCGAAAATATATATAGGCGCCCCCTGTATATGATCTCTGTAGGTAAGTCCTGTGTGACAGGCAGAGGGCTCCCTCTGCTGGAAGAAAAGTGCTACTACCTTTACATAAAGAAAAAAATAGAACATGCAGTACAATACAACCTTATAGATGGCCAAATAAGTTTGTTTGTTGATACATGATCTTCAAGAAAGTGCAAGGCCTCTAGAATCAGAGCATACACAAGAACATAGCGTAATACTGTCAAAAATTTAATAAAACATAAAACCACAAAAAGGAAGCCACTCACAAAATTAGTGGCACACAATGGATAAAAAGTGTGCAACAGCGCATATTTAAACAATTCATTCGGATAGTCACCACAGCCGGAAAGACATCGTCCTTAAAGAGTAGTTTTCTGCAGGAGAGCCTGGCCAGGATACCACTCCGTGCTGAGAAGTCCAAGTCGCAGGTGGAGCCACAGTCCTTCAGAACGACCAATTGGGGAACCGAAGACCTGGAGACATCCGAAATGAATGATGGACGATCCGACTCGCGGACGAATAATGGACGATCCGGCGGGCGAACAAACGAAAAATGGCAGAAACGAGCAAGTCAGTTCGACGCGTTTCGTCCTCTGACTTATTCATGAACTGACTTGTCCGTCCGAATCTTCTCTCTTTTAAAGTCCACATTTCATGTAGATCAGCATCTATCTGTATCTATCTATCTGTATCTATCTGTATCTATCTGTATCTATCTGTATCTATCTGTATCAGTATCTATCTATCTGTATCTATCTGTATCTATCTATCTGTATCTATCTATCTGTATCTATCTGTATCTATCTGTATCTATCTGTATCTATCTGTATCAGTATCTATATATCTGTATCTATCTATCTGTATCTATCTATCTGTATCTATCTATCTGTATCTATCTATCTGTATCTATCTGTATCTATCTGTATCTATCTGTATCTATCTGTATCTATCTGTATCAGTATCTATCTATATCTATCTGTATCTATCTATCTGTATCTATCTATCTGTATCTATCTATCTGTATCTATCTGTATCTATCTGTATCTATCTGTATCTATCTATCTATCTGTATCTATCTATCTGTATATCTATCTGTATCTATATCTATCTCTATCAGTATCTATCAGTATCTGTATCTATCATGTATTTATCTATCTGTATCTATCTGTATCTATCTGTATCTATCTATGTCTATCTATCTATGTCTATCTATCTATCTATGTCTATCTATCTGTATCTATCTATCTATCTATCTATCTATCTATCTATCTATCTATCTGTGTCTATCTATCTATCTGTATCTATCTGTATCTATCTATCTGTATCTGTATCTATCTCTACCTATTTATCTGTATCTATCTGTATCTATCTGTATCTATCTGTATCTATCTATATATATCTATCTATCTATCTATTTATCCATCTGTATCTATCTGTATCTATCTGTATCTATCTGTATCAGTATCTATCTATCTGTATCTATCTGTATCTATCTATCTCTATCAGTATCTATCAGTATCTGTATCTATCATGTATTTATCTATCTGTATCTATCTGTATCTATCTGTATCTATCTATGTGTATCTATCTATGTCTATCTATCTATCTATCTATCTATCTGTATCTATCTATCTGTATCTGTATCTATCTCTACCTATTTATCTGTATCTATCTGTATCTATCTATATCTATCTCTATCTATCTATCTATCTGTATCTATCCATCTGTATCTATCTGTATCTATCTGTATCTATCTGTATCTATCTGTATCTATCTGTATCAGTATCTATCTATCTGTATCTATCTGTATCTATCTATCTGTATCTGTATCTATCTGTATCTATCTATCTGTATCTGTATCTATCATGTATTTATCTATCTGTATCTATCTCTATCTATCTATATCTATCTATCTGTATCTATCTATCTGTATCTATCTATCTGTATCTATCTATCTATCTGTATCTATCTATCTGTATCTATCTATCTGTATCTATGTGTATCTATTTATCTGTATCTATCTGTATCTGTATCTATCTGTATCTGTATCTGTATGTATCTGTATCTATCTGTATCTGTATCTGTATGTATCTGTATCTATCTGTATCTGTATCTATCTGTATATATCTGTATCTGTATCTATCGAGCTATCTATCAGTATCTATCTATCTATCTGTATCTATCTGTATCAGTATCTATCTATCTGTATCTATCTGTATCTATCTATCTGTATCTGTATCTATCTGTATCTATCTATCTGTATCTGTATCTATCATGTATTTATCTATCTGTATCTATCTCTATCTATCTATATCTATCTATCTGTATCTATCTATCTGTATCTATCTATCTGTATCTATCTATCTGTATCTATCTATCTGTATCTATCTATCTATCTATCTGTATCTATGTGTATCTATCTATCTGTATCTATGTGTATCTATTTATCTGTATCTATCTGTATCTGTATCTGTATCTATCTGTATCTGTATCTGTATGTATCTGTATCTATCTGTATCTGTATCTGTCTGTATCTGTATCTATCTGTATCTGTATCTGTATGTATCTGTATCTATCTGTATCTGTATCTATCTGTATATATCTGTATCTGTATCTATCGAGCTATCTATCAGTATCTATCTATCTATCAGTATCTATCTGTATCTGTATCTATCATGTATCTATCTATCTGTATCTATCTATCTGTATCTGTATCTATCATGTATCTATCTATCTGTATCTATCTATCTGTATCTGTATCTATCTCTACCTATTTATCTGTATCTATCTATCTATCTATCTATCTATCTATCTATCTATCTATCTATCTATCTATCTATCTGTATCTGTATCTATCATGTATTTATCTATCTGTATCTATCTGTATCTATCTGTATCTATCTGTATCTATCTGTATCTATCTATATCTATCTATCTGTATCTATCTATCTGTATCTATGTGTATCTATCTGTATCTATCTATCTGTATCTATGTGTATCTATCTGTATCTATCTATCTGTATCTGTATCTATCTGTATCTGTATCTATATCTATCTATCTGTATCTATCTATCTGTATCTGTATCTATCTGTATCTGTATCTATCATGTATCTATTTATTGGTATCTATCTATGTGTATCTATCTATGTGTATCTATCTATGTGTATCTATCTATGTGTATCTATCTATGTGTATCTATCTATCTATGTGTATCTATCTATGTGTATCTATCTATGTGTATCTATCTATGTGTATCTATCTGTATCTATCTATCTGTATCTGTATCTATCTGTATCTGTATCTATCTGTATCTGTATCTATCTGTATCTGTATCTGTATGTATCTGTATCTATCTGTATCTTTATCTGTATCTGTATGTATCTGTATCTGTATCTATCTGTATCTGTATCTATTTATTGTATCTACCTATTTACCCTGGGCGGAGCCACTAGTTAAAGTGATAGCACAGGTTTAGTATAGTCAGCTATAACATCTATCTGTATCTATCTATCTGTATCTATCTATCTGTATCTATCTATCTGTATGTGTATCTATCATGTATTTATCTATCTGTACCTATCATGTATCTATTTATCGGTATCTATCCATGTGTATCTATCTATGTGTATCTATCTATCTATGTGTATCTATCTATCTATGTGTATCTATCTATGTGTATCTATCTATGTGTATCTATCTATGTGTATCTATCTATCTGTATCTGTATCTGTATCTGTATCTGTATCTGTATCTGTATCTGTCTGTATCTGTATCTTTATCTATCTGTATCTTTATCTATCTGTATCTGTATGTATCTGTATCTATCTGTATCTGTATCTATCTGTATATATCTGTATCTGTATCTATCTGTATCTATCTGTATCTATCTGTATCTATCAGTATCTATCTGTATCTTTATCTATCTCTACCTATTTATCTGTATCTATCTATCTATCTGTATCGATATCTATCTATGTGTATCCATCTATGTGTATCTATCTATCTGTATCTATCTGTCTGTATCTATCTGTATCTATCTGTATGTATCTGTATCTATCTGTATGTATCTGTATCTATCTCTACCTATTTATCAGTATCTATTTATCTATCTATCTATTTATCTATGACAGACCGCCTGGCACAACGACCATGCTCCTCTGTCATATGCTACCTTTCTCCAAGCTGGACCCTGAAATCCAGCTTTAGCAGTCTCCCAAACCTTCTCTCTGCAAAGCACCAGGCTCGACCAGTCTTGTAGAGTAGCAAACAAAGACTGATTCTTTATTTTAAAAACACACAGGTACACAGTTGAGACAACCCCCAGTTGACATCCCCCTTCATGAATACATTACAGAATAGATAACTTCAGTGCAGAACAATGGAAGAGACCTTCAACACAATGGATTGTCTACCTATGTATTCTTATCTTAAACAGCCTCAATTCTAGAGGGAAACAAAGGAAACTTCTTACTGCAGCAAGTATACACTATACAGAGAGGGGGTAGCTACAGAAGAGTACAGTATATAGACAGAGGACAGCTAATACAGAGATGTACACTATACAGAAACACAGTCATCGGAAATGGCAAACGCCAAGTAGCACCTTGGTTATAGTCAGTAGCTGTGTTATACCATTGCAGGAAGGATGTGATTCAATGGGAAATAAGTGTCATAAATTAAATGAGAGAAATGGGTCCCAAATGCAAAGAGGGAGGTTAATATGTGGGTACCATTACAGGAGAGATGGCATCATTGTGCAGATAGGGGGCTATTTTGCACGCCGAACTCTTAGAGGGATTCTGAAGCCGTGTTGAGTTTAAAACCTCAGTATTTTGGTATAAGGGGTTTAAAACTTTTTATTAAGGTATATGGGGTTCAGGGGGGATCTACAGGTATATATTTATTTATTGACATGTTCCCATCACTTTTTATGAGCAAAATACAAAATATCAGAAATGTTTGGTTTTTCCCTCATGTGACAGCGGAGATATATACTATTTTTTTTTACATTTTGTGCATAAATAAAGGCTTCTCTCGGATATTCTCCGTGCTCGGCAATCAGGCTCTGTGCAGCTTCCGAAATACCAACAAAAGCTTTCAGGTGGAAAATTGGCCATTATGTTGCGAGTGTTCAGATCATCTTGCTTAGCCGGTACCTTTGTCTGCTTTAGGTATCTGTGTCCTCGGAAATCTCATGAAATTTAGCTTAAAAAAAATATATAATAAGACAGAAAAGAAATCAATGGAATGGTTGGTTTGCTCCGAAAGTAACGTCCACGCATTATGTGATACAATGGAAATTCTATTTCACTGTTACATTTACGTATCTATAACCAAAGCAGCTATTTATACAGAAACAAACCCTAGATCACTTTATTTTCAAAACAGCAACAGCAGCTGCTGCGGCAAATTGTGTCCTTGATTGCTCCTGGGATTGGGGACCGACGTTTACTGGAAATTGCAGGAAATCTCCGTCCGTTTATTGTTATGCAAAAAAGAGCTTTTTTTAAATAAATGTGGATTGTTTGATTTCATTGCATTAGGTGATAATGGTGCAGGGCTACATAGAGCGCACCTGATAGCGCTGTACTCTAATGTTTTCACAAAGAGTGCACCTTTTAGGGCTGAGCTATAATGTTTTCACATAGAGCGCACACCTGATAGAGCGCACCTGATAGCGCTGTGCTATAATGATTTCACATAGAGCACCCTGATAGAGCTGTGCAATAATGTTTTCACATAGAGCGCACCTGATAGCGCTGTGCTATAATGTTTTCACATAGAGAGCACCTGATAGCGCTGTGCTATAATGATTTCACATAGAGCGCACTTGATAGTGCTGTACTATAATGTTTTCACATAAAGCGCAACTCATAGGGCTGTGCTATAATGTATTCACATAAAGCCCACCTGATAGCTCTGTGCTATAATGTTTTCACATAGAGCGCACCTGATAGTGCTGTGCTATAATGTTTTCACATAAAGCGCAACTGATAGGGCTGTACTATAATGTTGTTTTCACATAGAGCGCACCTGATACCGCTATGCTATAATGTTTTCACATAGAGTGCACCTGATAGTGCTGTGCTATAATGTTTTCACATAAAGCGCAACTGATAGGGCTGTGCTATAATGTTGTTTTCACATAGAGCGCACCTGATAGCGCCGGGCTATAATGTTTTAACAAAGAGTGCACCTTATAGGGCTGGGCTATATTGTACAGTGCTGCGGAATATGCTGGCGCTTTATAAATAAAGAATAATAATAATAATAAAGCGCACCCTATAGGACTGGGCTATAATGTATTCACATAGAGCACAACGGTGCATGTATAGGTATATAATAGGGGTGTGTAGGCACATGTATAGGTATATAATAGGGGTGTATAGGTACATAATAGGGGTGTGTAGGCACATGTATAGGTATATAATAGGGGTGTGAGTAAATTAGCACCATTGCCAGTATCGTCTCCCAACATCTTCACCTTTTAGAGAGAGTCTTACTGCGACATTGTGTCTGCATATTCTTGCAGGATCGGTGGAGGTACACTGGATACTATTTAATCCCAGATAACTCCTACACGTTTTGAGCAGAGGTTGCATTTGCACTTCCTATATAAAGTATAAGAAGTATCATGTACAGTAACCAGCTGCATCATCCAACCCATTCCTCGGTTTCTTTCTGTCCAATGGCAGATCCAAGGGAGGCACAGGAGGTATGTGCCTCCCTGAACTGCAATGCAATCCCACCTTGTGAGCCATATGGGATGCACATTCGTGACCCCACAAGGTCACTTGAGATATCATTGGACTTTCCAATGGCCACATGTCTGGATCTTGTTATCTGGGTTAAATGGGTCATTTCCTTTCGGTTTCTCATTCTGAGTATTTCACTGCTCTGTAGGTTATTTTAGTCTAATATTGACATTTAAAATCTCCGTAGTTATTTATCAGGCGCTGGTTCTTTCTTTTACTGTTGGAAAGTAACGCTCTATCAGTGTGGTGTGTGTGTGAGTGCAAGCGCGTCTATAACATTTCCGATGCTCATTAGCAGGACTTTTCGGGTCCTGACTCCCCATAAAAACTGAACTTTTCGCAGACAGAGAAAATGCGGCGCAGAGCGCAGCGAAATAACGTAAAACTTAATCCTAGATCATTATGTATCCCTAAAGAATTATCCGACAGCCGGAAGATTTATGGTGTTAGAGAAATCCTCACTCTGTGTAGGATACTGTATCCGTCATCACAAAGAAACACAGGCGTGACCTGCAAATAAATACTGCTGTTTTGGATATTTCGTTACTTTAACAGCTCGGGTTGTTGTAATCTGACACAATTCCAGGTCACGTGATGTTTTCATAAGATAAAAAAAATCACATGAATGTCATAGAAAAAAAACCAAACAAAAACCCCACGATTCATTAAATATTATACTACGTCAACAAAACAAGCAGAAATTACAACTTTTACCATTTGATAACGTTTGAAAATATTAGAGTAATAAGGATGACCTGAATGTTTTCTGACTTCTAATGCAATGCCCTTTTTAACCCCATTCACCGCCACAACGAATTTAACTCAATATTCAAAAAATGCCTTATTCTAGAGGAAAGTCCCAGCAGATCATCAGACACGACCTCCAATGCCATGGAACTCTGTGAAGTGCTGGGACTTCTGTGTCTCCTTTAGGAGAATCACGGCAGTCCAGGCTGCATTGCAGCAGCAGTACCATGTTTGACCAGTAGAGGGAGTCTGGGATATAGGACATACAGCAGGTATGGCACGAATTTCTAGCAATTTTTCTGTTTGATCTAATTTTTCTGTTCTGTGGATTTTCCCCATGATGCAACATTTACCAAAAAGCTTTGCTTTGTGGCTCTTCTTTATGTAATCTACATTATTTACCATTTATTTGATTTATTTATTTATTTATAAAGTATTTTAGTTTACCAGGAAGGATACATTGAGATTTCTCTCATTTTCAAGTATGTCCTGGGTTTAAGAGCATTGAAATTTTACAGTTGTTACAGAAATACAAAGTATACTGAGGTGGAGGAGGAAATGTTTAGATAAGGCAGCAGAGGATGTATTGTGTTCTCTAGGCTACCTGAGATAAGAGCTGGCAGCTGAATGAGATAATACAGGGAGCTTAAAAGACTTCTAATCTACCCCTGGTGATGTCCTTTGAATACATCCCACACAATACAATGATGTGATATATACAGCAGTGAGTGACCCCACAGCTCTTCTAGCATTCTGCCCAATCTCTGGCTGCTGGAATGCTGCAGTAACGTTTGTTGAGCTTTTTGTTACAGTGAGGTTTGGGGCTGCTCCTAGTAGCCTCTCTGCAATGATAAAAAGGAACAGGAGTGAAGTCTCAAAAAGAATTGTATTTCTCCGCAAGGAGACACTAATCTTGCATTAGAAAGTTATGCAAATGAGACTTTCTATGCTAATTTTCACTTTTCATTACTATTCAATGCGAATTCGTGTACGCGGGATCTTGATTACGAAAGGCTTAAAGTTTCATAAGAAATCAGACGGCCTGATTCAATTAGCACTTTCCAGTGTGTCACAAATACCCATGTCTCACCTGAGCGCTGCGGTGAGAAGAAAACATAAACAGCAGCGGGATTTAAAGCAAGAAAACCACGAATAGCGGCTCTTATAATTAATTATGCCTTTACATTTTTATTTATAAATAATGCATCGCGACGCCATTATCAATACTGTTTTGACAAACAAGATATGTTTTATGTTTTTGTTTCATGGAGACATTTACCATCCGTGCGCTTGTCATCATTAACACTGAATTAATTGATACGCATAATTCTGAACGGATGTTAAAATCAATTAGCTGAGCCGACACACGCGTGGGACGGGAGCGATGCAAGCCCTTTGTAATTAAGTAGGACGTAATGTTTGCTGTGATAAGAAAGTCGATTTTCACGTGTTCGGTTGCAAGTCTCCCACCACAAGTCTGAGCCTAACCGGGTTATTCAAAAAGCATTGAAATTCCACCTGAATTTCGGTGCTCTTTCGTTCCCTGCACTTCGATGAATCAGATTCCCAGGCCCTGCGGTGAATTCAGTATTCACCGCAGGGTCCCCGAAGTGCAGGGAAAACCCGCCGAATAAAAACCGAACGCACCCGAAAAAAGCCATTGATCCACCGAACAGAGCGCAGACCAGCCGCAGGAAAAAGCCGTCAAGTCGACAATGGGGTTAAAAAAATGTAAAAAAAACAACACCGCCACTTTAAAAAGCTGTTTCTTAAATAATCTGACCCGTAAAAGTAACCCTAACCCTAAAAATAACCCTAACACAATAAGTAACCCTAACCCTAAAAATAACCCTAACAAGTAACCTTAACCCTAAAAATAACCTGAACCCCAGTAATAACATTAACCTTAACCCTAAATGTAATCATATTATTAACCGTAACACTGAAAGTAACCCTAACCCTAATAATAACCCTATCCCTGAAATAACACTCAAACCTAATATATCCCTAACCCTAAAATAAAACTATACGGGGTTATTCAGAGAGAGCCGATCTGGTCCCAATCTGTCACCGAACAGGGAATTTCCCCGTACGGTGATATTTCGGGGCCATTCGGCTATTCAGAGAGCCAGCCAGTACGGTGCCTGTTCGGCGGCAGTGAAATCCCCCATAGAGAAGTAATGGTTAATCTATTCACATTGAACAGCAGAGAAATGTCAGTGAAATGCCCTGCTGTTCAGTGGTTTCATGTGGCAGGTTTATACAGGCGAATCCCATAGGTTTCAATGTAAAAATATTCCCATTTTAATTCAATATCTGATAAACCATTATTATAATTTGCAGCAAAAAGTCTCTTTATTAATTTTTTAGAATTCTTTAGGCATTTTTCGGGATTTTTTCCGGCAATTTTTTTTTCCCGTTTTTGCCGATTCAAACTGGATCTGAAACTATTGGGCAAATCCAAAAATTCTACTATACAGTCTATCACGATGAATCTATACCTCTGCATTGAGTGTTCAGTTATTGTTCCTTTTTTATGCAATGTTTATCTGTTTCCATTTGGAATTCTCATCCCAGTTCTCTTATAATTTTTCAAGCCGGACGCTTCGACAATTACTGGTAAAACCGAAAAGAAGTCTTCAGAAGCCAATCAGATTACTCGATTTGCAGAGCATCTCCTTGAGTTCCACTGGACAAGTCACAGGAAGTGGTTCTCAGAGGACGCGTGTCGTCCAACATGGCCGTCTTATCGTTCATAAAAACAACCGACGAACGGTTTAAAAACGATCCAGGGCAGACAGTGATACAAACACCGTGTGGTTTTGCCGGGAAGAAGAGGTTTGGGAGTGGTTCTGTGCTTCTTTAACGGCTCTCGTGATTTATGGGATGACAGCTCGCCGCGGGAATAGGACCCCCTGGGGCTTTTTATTTCAGTTCTCCTGCTGACCGTCTTTGACCGCTGTCTGTTTTGTAACGCAGCGTTCTTGGCCGTGATGAGATATAATTGGCATTCCCCTGGTAGCGTTTAGCGGCCGCTTTGACACTTGTAACCGCGTAAGAAAAATAGCTGGAGCGCAGAGCCAAGTCCTTCTATCTCCAAGACTTTGACGCGACGTCAGACTTGAAAGTTACGAGAGCCGCACTTTGAAAAGCGACGTATGTCTGCGGCTGTCATGGAGTATCGTTGCAAACGACGGCCACTCGACTTGTGATTTTATTGGTTATCTGGTTCAGTGAGAACAATCCATCGCCCCCCACCAACACCCCACCACCCCGCCATGTTTTCATGCCGTACCTTACATTGCAGTGCACCACATGCCCAACGGGACACTACCAATGCCTTATCCAGAAGAGTGAGTTGCGTTGGCTGTGGCGCATGGAGTCTTTGGGTGTCATCAGCCAAGATTTTATGACAATATTGTCTGAAATGGTGAAAAAAAAATTTGAAAGATAAAATAAAGGGACTGAGCACAATCCAACTGCGTTCAGGCACCTATTGGCCAAACAGGACAATGACAGACAACCATTCTCAGGAGATAACACAAAAATTACAGGGAAGGGACTGCTGATGTCTGTAATATTAACCCCTTCGCTGCCCAGTTGTTTTTCACAAAACCAGGACCCAGTGGATTTACGTAAAACGGCTTTCCTTTGCTGCGTAAGATTTAATGCACCCATCATAAATTACATTCTAGATACATTTTAGAGACAGTAAGGTGATTTGGCAGGAAGAGAGCTCCGCCTGCTGACCGAAAAGTGCTACTACATGTACATCAGTACAGCCAGAGCTCCGTCTTACTGTAAAAGAGATCCCCAAGTTGTTCAAACAGCTTCAGTACCTTGGATGACATGTGCAAGGTACCGGAAATTTGGGGGTACATTCTGAATGAACACCTAGAATTTTAGAGGCTTTCAGGGATATTCAGAGAAAGGTGAAAATTAGGAGAATTGGCAGGAGAAGAGAACAATCTAGGCCAAATAGCTGATTTGGAAAGTGAGATAAATGGGCGGATTTTTATGGTTTGGCTATTTTGACCTATAATTTTCACTTTCCCAGTCATTCTCCTGAGTTTAACATTTTTCTGAACAGACCTTTCTGTTTCTAATAAAATATTACACACACGTTTATTTTTACTTAAATCATAATAATAGATGGATAGATACAGAGAGAGATAAATACAGATAGATAGATAGATAGAGATACAGGGTTATCCAAAGAGATTCGAAAAGTCACCGCACGTTCGGTGACTTTTCGTTCTCTTCAATTCGGTTCCTTTTGCCGATTGCATTTCGGTGACCCTGCGGTGTATTCAGCAAACAGCACAGGGTCCCCGAATTGCAGGGAAAAACTCCCGCAAACCTGACGAAAACTAACCAAATGCACGCTGAAAACAAGCAAAAACATCTGGATTAACCTTCAAAAAAGCCGAACATGAGCCGAACATGAGCCGAATCACACAGAGCCGAAGCAGCTGTGACGTAGAGGAGGCAGTGAATAAATTAGAAAAACCATTTGTATGAATCTGGGAAAAAGAAACGCTGTTTGCAAAGAAACTACTGAGCGAAAATGTCTGAAATTTTCACAGGAGGTCCAGGGAATGATAATAAAGAGGGCTGTTACAAAAAAAATAAGCAAACTGAAAAAAATAAAAAAATCTGAAAAATGCTTAAAGTATCCTAAAAAATCTATAAATAAAGAGACTCTTTGCTGCAGAATTTTATAATGAACGGTTTATTAGATATTGAATTAAAACGGGAATATTTTTAACATTGAAGCCTATGGGATTCTCCTGAATAAATTTGCCGAATTAAACCACCGAATGGCAGGGCATTAGAGGAACCTTTCACTGCTGGTTTGTGTTCTCTGAATAGCCGAAGCAGTGCTTCTCTATGGGGATTTCACTGCCCTCAAAGAGGCACCGAACAGGCACCGTATGTTCAGGCAATTCGCCAGGATTTGGCGAATTGCCTGCTCTCTGGATAGCCAAATGGCCAGGAAAGGTAACCGAAAGCTGATTTTCAGCGTTCGGTTACCTTTCTCAAGCAATTCGGATCTCTTTGGATAACCTGTATGTCGATATAGACAGATAGATACAGAGAGAGAGAGAGATACAGAGATAGATAGATAGATAGATAGATAGATAGATAGATAGATAGATAGATAGATAGATAGATAGAGATAGATAGATAGATACAGAGAGAGAGAGAGATACAGAGATAGATAGATAGATAGATAGATAGATAGATAGATAGATAGATAGAGATAGATACAGAGATAGATAGATAGATAGATAGATAGATAGATAGATAGATAGATAGATAGATAGATAGATAGATAGATAGATAGATAGAGACAGATACAGATAGATAGATACAGAGAGAGAGATAAATACAGATAGATAGATAGATAGATAGATATTGTGACAGTGTGGTTAGGGGCAGGGTATTAAACCACAGTTTTATTAGCAGGCGGATGGAGAAAGCCCTTTTTCCCCTAATAGGGTTAATAATTAGCTGATGCCTGATTAGGACTGCCCTTATAGGAGCTGTTGTTCCCTCTGAGAGGGGCAGTCTTTGTGCTGGGTGCAGCAAAGAAGGACAAACCATGAAAATAAAAAAGGAAGTACATTCTGTTTTGTTTTTGCATTATTGGTAAGCGGTTTAGCCGCCCAATATAATGGTTAGGAATACTGAATGTTTAGTTAGACTCCGCATGAGGCGTAAGCTTTCCTTTATATTTGTTATATTTTTGTTGAATGAGTACTCTGCGTGTGCTGCGGCTGCCCCAAATAAAGACAATACTGAAGCACTGAAACGTGTGTCCAGTGGATATACCACAATATATATATATATGTTAGTTATAGTCTCAAAAATAAAAATCAATATAATTTTGAATTAAAGAAAGTAGTGGAGGATCAAAGACAGTGAAATCTTCATAATAAATGATTATTTGCTTCTGTGAATGCGTTATATTGAATGCGAGTGAATATAGAATTATGTCGTATTTACTTGGATAAATGAACCTGGGTGTAAATATCAGTCAATAACGCGTTCATAGCTGCAGTGTCTCAGATGTGAAGGTAGCTTAACAACATTCATTTGCACGAAAAGGTCTGTATGATGAATTCATCAGGAGATAAACAAATCAATCTGCAGGTGCCGCGAGCTCTCAATAAATATATATTATGCAGCATGAGGAAATACGGCAAGGGTTAACTTTTACCAAAACCACCTTCTCAAAGTGCATGACAGGGTCACCTCGGTCTTATAGAAGTTATAAACACGCGTCTGACTGTCTGAGTAATAAAGCGACAGAAATATCTTACATTATTTTATAATATAGATAGATCAGACGGATAAATAGATAAAGATATATATATAGATAGATACAGATAGATACAGATAGATACAGATAGATAGATACAGTTGTGTTCAAAATTATTCAACCCCCACTGAAATTGAGTGTTTTGGCCAGTTTGACATTGATTTTGATCATTCAGTCATCTTGCTTACAATTAAATCAAAGAGGCACGTGTAGGTCAGACAAATATAACATAACATTTATAATGAAATAACCACAAATGTCTTTTCTGTGCTCACATCATTATCAGTTTTATTCAACCCCCAAGTGACATTCAATCTTAGTACTTAGTACAACATCCTTTTACAGTTATAACAGCTTTTAAACGTGAAGCATAGCTTGACACAAGTGTCTTGCAGCCATCTACGGTATCTTCGCCCATTCGTCATGGGCAAAAGCCTCCAGTTCAGTCACATTCCTAGGCTTGCGCACCGCAACTGCTTTCTTTAAGTCCCACCAGAGGTTCTCAATCGGATTTAAGTCAGGTGACTGCGATGGCCACTCCAAAATGTTCCAGCCTTTAATCTGCAACCATGCTCTAGTGGACTTGGAGGTATGCTTGGGATCATTGTCCTGTTGAAAGGTCCAACGTCTCCCAAGCCTCAGGTTTGTGACGGACTGCATCACATTGTCATCCAATATCTCCTGGTACTGAAGAGAATTCATGGTACCTTGCACACGCTGAAGCTTCCCTGTACCTGCAGAACCAAAACAGCCCAAAGCATGATTGACCCCCCCCGCCATGCTTCACAGTAGGCAAGGCGTTCTTTTCTTCATAGGCCTTGTTCTTCCACCTCCAAACATAGCGTTGATCCATGGGCCCAAACAGTTCTAATTTTGTTTCATCAGTCCACAGAACACTATCCCAAAACTTCTGTGGTTTGTCCACATGACTTTTGGCATACTGCAGTCGACTCTTCTTATTCTTTGGAGACAGCAAGGGGGTGCGCCTGGGAGTTCTGGCATGGAGGCCTTCCAGGGGCTGACTGGCAACGTTAGGCCCAGGGGACAAGTACAAGCCATAGGCCCGTAGCGCAGCAACCCAGCCCCCATTTAAATAAAAAAAATTAAAAGCATGGTTAACAAATTACATAAAAAAATGTGTTAATAAATAATTCATATTTATTTTCATCACACATAAATGAACAAAAATCAATCAATACCACCTAACTATAAGCAATGTCCCACCTACCTCAAACCATTACTGCCTATATCAGAGCAATAAAAACGACGTTTCGACCACGACTGGTCTTTGTCATGCTTGACAAAGACCAGTTGTGGTCGAAACGTCGTCTTTATTCTGGTGTTGGAATAAATGTAATTGATTTAATATCGAGGGTCTTGGAGTTTTATTTATTTATTTATTTAGTGGAACTTGAGGCTGTACAGCAAGGGACCTCCACCCCGGTTGCCCACTACTGCTGATGGTGCCTGAACTCATTTTTTGTATATCAGAGCAATGTTCCCTTTTCTTCACATTACCCCTTAGTTCATAACATAGCCCCCTTTACCCATAACTACTAACCCCTGAATCAGAACAATACCCATTCACATTACACTGATGCCCTTTTAGATCCCAGCACTGCCTATTTCCCTAAAATCAACCCCACACTAATGTACCCCGTGGCCAATTTTATTAGTCGTAAAAGCCACTTGGATACACACACATACTCCCCTTTCTCTTCATGCTCCTTTCCCCCTCCTCTCCCTCTTTTCACCTCTCTTCCCCCTCCACCTCCTCTCCCCCTCTGTTCATCTCCTCTCCCCCTCCACCTCCTCTCCCCCTCTTTTCACTTCTCTTCCACCTCCTCTCCCCCTCTTTTCACTTCTCTTCCACCTCCTCTCCCCCTCTTTTCACCTCTCTTCCCCCTCTTTTCACCTCTCTTCCACCTCCACCCCCTCTTTTCACCTCTCTTCCCCCTCCACCCCCTCTTTTCACCTCTCTTCACCTCCACCTCCTCTCCCCCTCTTTTCAACCTCCTCTCCCCCTCTTTTCACCTCCTCTCCTCTTTTCACATCCACCCCCTCTTTTCACCTCCACCCCCTCTTTTCACCTCCTCTCCCTCTTTTCATCCTCTCCCCCTCTTTTCACCTCCTCTCCCTCTTTTCACATCCACCCCCTCTTTTCACCTCCACCCCCTCTTTTCACCTCCTCTCCCTCTTTTCACCTCCTCTCCCTCTTTTCACCTCCACCCCCTCTTTTCACCTCCTCTCCCTCTTTTCACCTCCACCCCCTCTTTTCACCTCCTCTCCCTCTTTTCACCTCCTCTCCCCCTCTTTTCACCTCCTCTCCCTCTTTTCACCTCCTCTCCCCTCTTTTCACCTCCTCTCCCTCTTTTCACCTCCTCTCCTCTTTTCACCTCCTCTCCCCCTCTTTTCACCTCTCTCCCCTCCCCCTCCTCTCCCCCCTTCACCTCCTCTCCCTCCCTCTTTTCACCTCTCTTCCCCCTCCACCTCCTCTCCCCCTCTTTTCACCCTCTTTCCCCTCCCCCTCCTCTCCCCCTTCACCTCCTCTCCCCCTCTTTTCACCTCTCTTCCCCCTCCCCCTCCTCTCCCCTCCACCTCCTCTCCCCCTCTTTTCACTTCTCTTCCACCTCCTCTCCCCCTCTTTTCACTTCTCTTCCACCTCCTCTCCCCCTCTTTTCACCTCTCTCTCCCCCCTCTTTTCACCTCTCTTCCACCTCCACCCCCTCTTTTCACCTCTCTTCCCCCTCCACCCCCTCTTTTCACCTCTCTTCCACCTCCACCTCCTCTCCCCCTCTTTTCACCTCCTCTCCCCCTCTTTTCACCTCCTCTCCCTCTTTTCACATCCACCCCCTCTTTTCACCTCCACCCCCTCTTTTCACCTCCTCTCCCTCTTTTAACCTCCTCTCCCCCTCTTTTCACCTCCTCTCTCCTCTCTTTTCACATCCACCCCCTCTTTTCACCTCCACCCCCTCTTTTCACCTCCTCTCCCTCTTTTCACCTCCTCCCCCCCTCTTTTCACCTCCACCCCCTCTTTTCACCTCCTCTCCCCCTCTTTTCACCTCCACCCCCTCTTTTCACCTCCTCTCCCTCTTTTCACCTCCTCTCCCCCTCTTTTCACCTCCTCTCCCCTCTTTTCACCTCCTCTCCCCTCTTTTCACCTCCTCTCCCTCTTTTCACCTCCTCTCCCTCTCTTTTCACCCCTCTCCCCCTCTTTTCACACTCTCTTCCCCCTCCCCCTCCTCTCCCCTTCACCTCCTCTCCCCTCTTTTCACCTCTCTTCCCCCTCCCCCTCCTCTCCCCCTCCTCTCCCCCCTTCACCTCCTCTCCCCCTCTTTTCACCTCTCTTCCCCCTCCACCTCCTCTCCCCCCTTCACCTCCTCTCCCCCTCTTTTCACCTCTGATGAAAGGCTGCGCTGCTGCACTGTGTCAGCCTGTCACACAAGGGGTCTCACCTCTCCTCCTAGTCCAGTGGAATGGGATTTGAGCGGCCACTGAGAAGAGCTCTTCTCTTCCTTATTCCATCAGCAGCAGCATGCTGAACTCCACTTGCCGCGGCTCGTCCCTCTTCCGGAGCCCTGTGTCACGTGACAGCTCACAGAAGCTCAAATCCCCTAGTGGCTCCAGATGGGAATTCTTCTGCCCCCTCCTGGTCTGGCATGGGAAGGCGGCCTCCTTACATAGCGACGGCAATGAATGAGACTGGCTGGCTGCGGTGTGTAGCAGCCGGCCGGTGTCATAAAGGGAAAACAGCAGCAGCTGAAGACCGGCCAGGGGGACATTTGCCACCCTGCCCCCCGGCCCAGTCCGCCCCTGAGGCCTTCATTACGCAGTGTGCGCCGTATTGTCTGAGCTGAAACTTCAGTACCCACATCTGACAAATCTTTTCTCAGTTCCTCAGCAGTCACACGGGGACTTTTCTCCACTCTACGCTTCAGGTAGCGCACAGCAGTCAAAGTCAGCATCTTCTTTCTGCCACGACCAGGTAGCGTTTCAACAGTGCCCTTTGCCTTGAATTTGCGAATGATGCTTCCTATGGTCTCTCTTGGTATGTTTAACATCTTTGCAATCTTCTTATAGCCATTGCCCTTCCTGTGAAGAGTAATCACCTCTTCTCTTGTCTTCCTGGACCATTCTCTTGACTTCACCATGTTTGTAACCACACCAGTAAATGTCTAGAAGGAGCTGAGTATCACAGTCATTTTAAAGCTGCCTAATTGGTGCTTATTATGCTTTATTGCTGCTCCGTGACATCCACAGGTGTTTTCAATACCTGATTGAAAACACTTGAATGAACCTCTGTTCTTCAGAGTGGTAGTCTTTAAGGGGTTGAATAATTGTGTCAATGAAGAATTCACAAAAGAAACATTTACTACTGTATTACAAAACCAATTGATGTCATTTTAGTTGCATATGGTTCTGTAAAAAGTCCTTGTAGGATTTCATTCTGAATACAATTACAAATGTCACTAAATTCCCTAAAACCCTTTACAGCATTGGGGGTTGAATAATTTTGAACACAATTGTAGAAAGATACAGATAGATACATATAGATATAGATAGATACAGATAGATAGATACAGATAGATACAGATAGATACAGACACAGATAGATACAGATACAGATAGACAAAGATACAGATACAGATAGATAGATAAAGATAGATACAGATACAGATAAAGATAGATAGATATATAGATACAGATAGATACAGGTAGATAGAGATAGATAGAAACAGATAGATACAGATAGTATCTATCTGTATCTATCGATCTGTATCTATATATCTATTTATCTGTATCTATATATCTATTTATCTGTATCTATATATCTATCTATCTTTATCTGTATCTGTATTTATCTGTACCTGTATCTATCTTTATCTGTATCTATCTTTATCTATCTGTCTATATCGACTGTATCTATCTATATATCCATCTGTATCTATCAGATAGTACCTATCTATCTGTATCTATCTATCTGTATCTATCTGTATCTATCTATCTGTATCTATCTATCTGATAGATACAAATAAATACAGATAGAGATAGATACAGATGGATATATAGATAGATACAGTCGATATAGACAGATAGATAGATAGAGATAGATACAGATACAGATAGATACAGATAAATACAGATACAGATAAAGATAGAAATACAGATAGATAGATATATAGATACAGATAAATAGATATAAACTGTAGATACAGATCGATAGATACAGATAGATACAAATAGATAAAGATAGATACAGATAGATATATAGATACTGATAGATACAAATAGATACAGATAGAGCTAGATAGATACAGATAGATACAGATACAGATAGATAGATAGATAGATAGATAGATAGATAGATAGAGATACAGATAGATAGATAGATAGATAGATAGATAGATAGATAGATAGATAGATAGATAGATAGATAGATAGATAGATAGATAGATAGATAGATAGATAGATAGATAGATAGATATAAAAGCCCACTATACACTTATTCAGTTTAATCAGCGTTATAATCCATGGAAAGAGACACATCAGCCAAGAACGAAGTTGTCAAGAGGAAATTTGTATAAAAACTGTTGCAGAAAAAAAGCTAAAAATGATTTCACGTTTGTTTAAAAACACATTGTTGTATGTTGTCTTCTAATATAAATAAAATATAATGAATATAATAATAAAATTCATAAAGCAGAGGTGGGAATCTCTCTGCACGGTTTCTCACCGCAGCGTCACGGCATTGTGTTAAGCGTAGGTAAGGGGGCGCCGGTAGCAATGCAGCCGCTGCACCCCACGGGGAGCTGTTGGAGGAACCAGCAGAATATGCTGCATTGATTTTACTAAACTCCAAATGTTGGAGAACAACAGGTAATTTTGACATTATCTTGGCATTCAGCTTCCTGGCCGTGCGCGGGGCTTTTAGAGCCATGTGAAAAGGTCATTTCAATAATGTTGTTCGTACAGTAAATCAATTTTATGCAGCGGCGGTGGAGATCTCATACCAGCTGACTGGGCAGTATGGACCAACACATTTATTTATTTATTTATTTATTTATAAAGGATTTTACCAGGAAGGATACATTGAGATTTCTCTTGTTTTCAAGTATGATTTTATTGATAGTTTATGCGCAGTGTTTATGATTCAGGGAGTGACGCAAACACTGACATAATGTTTATTGTGGAATTTATTTTCTTTATATCCCATAATAAAATGGTGCTGCCCCCCCCCCCATGGAGACCCTCCTCACTGCGTGTATGACTCCTATTGCTGTGTCATTAAATGTCATACATGAACAGGTGGTTTTGGAGACAACCTTTTGGACGCCAGACGGTCAGATTGATGCATGGAAGTTTCTCAGACTCCTTTCCTGGAGCTCAGTCTTTATTCTAACATTTCCGGTATTGACCCATCGTTGTCTACATGTGTCTCACCTTCACCCTGATCGATCAATGAATGTCCAATGGGAAAACTGGGAAATACCTGGTGGACTGCAAAGTCCATGATCCATTGATCTACAGGAGAAACCTTGTATCTCATTTTTTTTCATTATTTTCGTTGTTTAATGGTGTGGGGGGGAGGTGAGGAGGGGGATTAGTCTGTAATGGCATGCTAAGCCGAAGAGTTGGGTTTGGGGGCATTTCTTGAAGGACCAAAGAGTAGAGGAGAGTCTCATGGGTAGTTCATTCCACAGGACCATTGACACTCTTGAGAAGTCTTGGAGCCATGAGTTAGCGAGTGGGTGGAAAACGAGGAGAACTGGAGAACTGTAATTGTGGAGTAAGGAGAACATATAAGGAGGGTTTGAGTTACTGAGGGCTTTGAATGTGAGTGTCTGTGTACAAAGGTGTGTCCTAAAAGGTTACAGTAAGTCAACAGAGGGAAATTGGAGAGGTGCGTGAAGACTGGAGCGAAGCGTGTGAAATACAAACCTGGCAGAGGGAGAAGGTATTTGAGGTACCGGGTGAGAAATATAAGCATGGCGGAGAGGGGATCACCAGATAGATATATAGACCAGGGGCGGACTGACCCATCGGGCACTCGGGCACTGCCTGAGGGACAGCGGGTCAGTAGGGGCTCAGTCTGGGGCGACACACTGGGCCCCCGCTGGTTTCCCTCTGCCTCTGATAGAAATTAAAAGGCAGCTAGCGGCGCACTGTTAAAACGCAGCGGTGGTGCCTGCACCGCCCCCTCATGTGACGTGTCACGTGAGGGGCGGCACCAGTGCAACGTGCCTGCTCCAGCGTTAGACTGGGATGCAGGCACGCTACAGGCGCCACCGCAGTGTTTTCAGAGAGCGCCGCTAGCTGAATGTTAATTTCTATGTACAGAAGGAAACTGGCGGGGGCTCACTGTGTCGCCCCGAACCGGGCCCCTACCGGAGAGTGAGCAACGGGGGGGGGGGGATCAATATATCCATGTTTGAGCTACTAGGGGCAATTCATTACCATGTTTGAGCTACTGGGACAATCCATTACCATATTTGAGCTACTGGGGCAATTCATATCCATGTTTGAGCTACTGGGGCTATTCATTACCATGTTTGAGCTACTGGGGCAATTCATTACCATGTTTGAGCTACTGGGGCAATTCATTACCATGTATGAGCTACTGGGGCAATTCATTACCATATTTGAGCTACTGGGGCAATTCATATCCATGTTTGAGCTACTGGGGCTATTCATTACCACGTTTGAGCTACTGGGGCAATTCATATCCATGTTTGAGCTACTGGGGCAGTTCATATCCATGTTTGAGCTACTGGGGCAATTCATTACCATGTTTGAGCTACTGGGGCAATTCATTACCATGTTTGAGCTACTGGGGCAATTCATTACCATGTATGAGCTACTGGGGCAATTCATATCCATGTTTGAGCTACTGGGGCAATTCATAGAAACATAGAAAAATGTCGGCAGATAAGAACCTTTCGGCCCATCTAGTCTGCCCAATTACATGGATACTTTACCTGGATTTATCTTTTGTTTAGGATAGCCTTATGCCTATCCCATGCCTGCTTAAATTCAATGACAGTTTTGGCCTCTACCACTTCAACTGGAAGACTGTTCCATGTATCCACCACCCTCTCAGTAAAATAATGCTTTCTGATGTTACTTTTAAACCTTTGCCCCTCTAATCTAAGACTATGTCCTCTGGTTTTGCTACTTTGTTTCCTTTTAAATATACTCCCTTCCTCTACCTTGTGGATTCCCTTTACGTATTTAAATGTTTCTATCATATCTCCTCTGTCTCGCCTTTTTTCCAAGCTGTACATGTTAAGATCATTAAGCCTTTCCTGGTAACTTTTCTCCTTCAAGTCGTACACCATTTTAGTAGCCCTTCTCTGAACTCTCTCTAAGATGTCTATATCCTTCTGGAGATACGGTCTCCAGTACTGCACACAGTACTCCAAGTGAGGTCTCACCAGTGCTCTGTACAGTGGCATGAGCACTTCCCTTTTCCTACTGCTAATACCTCTCCCTACACAACCAAGCATTCTGCCAGCATTTCCAAGCATTCTGCCAGCATTTCCTGCTGCTCTATTACATTGACTACTTACCCTTAGATCCTCTGAAATAATAACCCCTAAATCCCAACCCTCAGATGTTGAGGTTAGGACTGTATAAAATATTCTATATTCAGCCCTTGGGTTTTTACGTCCCAGGTGCATTATCTTGCACTTATCCACATTAAAACTCAATTGCCACAGCTCCGACCATTTTTTTAGTTTACCTAAATCATTTGTCATTTGGCTGATCCCTCCAGGAACGTCAACCCTGTTGCAAATCTTTGTGTCATCAGCAAAAAGACATACTTTTCCATTAATACCTTCTGCAATATCACTAATAAAAATATTAAATAGAATGGGTCCAAGTACTGACCCCTGAGGTACCCCACTGGTAACAAGACCTTGCGCCAAATAAACTCCATTTACCACAACCCTCTGTTGCCTGTCACTCAGCCACTGCCTAATCCATTCAACAATATTGGAATCCAAACTCAAAGATTGCAATTTATTGATAAGCCTTCTATGCAGAACAGTATCAAAAGCCTTACTGAAATCTAAATAAGCAATGTCTACTGCACCACCTGTGTCTATTATTTTTGTTACCCAATCAAAAAAATCAATAAGATTAGTTTGGCATGATCTCCCTGAGGTAAACCCATGTTGTTTCTGATCCTGTAATCTATGTGTTTTTAGATGGTCAACAATCCTTTCCTTTAACATGGTTTTCATTAATTTCCCCACTACTGACGTAAGACTAACTGGCCTATAGTTCCCAGATTCCTCCCTACTACCCTTCTTGTGAATGGGCACAACATTTGCTAATTTCCAGTCTTCTGGGACGACTCCCGTTAGCAAGGATTGGTTAAATAAATCTGTTAACGGTTTGCTATTACATCACTGAGCTCTTTTAATAATTTAGGGTGGATCCCATCAGGCCCCATTGACTTATTTGTTCTTTACTTTAGACAGCTGCTGTAGAACCTCCTCCTCTGTAAACTGATATGTAAATGTATCATTAGTGTTTCCTCCTAACTGAGGTCCCTTTCCTTCCTTTTCTTCTGCAAAGACTGAACAAAAATATTCATTGAGGCAGTCAGCGAGACTTTTATCCTCTTCTACATACCTTCCTTCCTTTGTTTTTAATCTAACTAATCCTTGTTTTACTTTTCTTTTCTCATTTATGTATCTAAAAAATGTTTTGTCCCCCTTTTTTACTGACTGAGCTATTTTCTCTTCTGCGTGTGCTTTGGAAGCTCTTATAAATTGCTTTGCCCTTTCTGCCTAATCTTATAGGTTTGCCTATCTTCTTCACTCTGAGTTTTTTTATAATTATTGAATGCTGTCTTTTTGTTCTTCACTATTTTGGCCACTTCTGCAGAGTACCACAGTGGTTTCTTCCCTTTTTTGTTTTTGCTAACAAATCGCATGCAATTGCCTGTGGCCTTCAATAATGCTTCCTTTAAATAATCCCATTTCTCCTGGACTCCCTTTAAACTCCTCCAGTCTGATAATGACTCCTTCACACAAAGTCTCATTTTAGAAAAATCTGTTTTTTTTAAAGTCTAAAACTTTTGTTTTTGTGTGGTGTGGCTCCATCCCTGTTCTTATATTAAACCATACTGACTGGTGATCACTAGATCCCAAATTTTCACCTACAACAACGTCCGATACCAAACCTCCATTTGTAAGTATTAAATCCAATATGGCCTCTTTACGGGTCGGCTCCTCAACTACTTGTGTTAGAGATAATCCCAGTAGGGAGTTTAGAATATTTGTACTCCTGGTGCACCCAGCTGTTTTGGTTTTCCAGTTCACATCAGGAAGATTAAAGTCCCCCATGATAATAACTTCCCCCTTCATTGCCATTTTGGCTATTTCCTCAAGCAGCAGATTATCTAGCTCTTCTACTTGTCCAGGGGGTCTATAGATCACACCTACACGAGCTACTGTATGATTGCCAAATGTTAGCGTAACCCAAACTGACTCTATGTTCACCTCGCTCACTTTTATTTGGTTCGTTTTTATGTTGTTTTTCACATACAGGGCCACTCCTCCTCCTTTCCTACCTTCTCTGTCTTTTCTATATAAAGAGTACCCCGGTATTGTTATGTCCCAGTTATTTTTCTCACTGAACCATGTCTCAGTAACCGCAACTAAATCTACTTTTTCAGCTGCCATCATTGCCTCCAGTTCATTGATTTTATTGACTAAACTGCGAGCATTTATAGACACGACTCTGAGCTTGTCATTTTTTTCCCCACATGTTGCTTGCACCCTCCGATTTAGTTTTGGGGGACAATCAGGCAGATTGTTTTTTACCCTTTTGTCCCCCCCTTTGAACTTCTCAGTGAGAACATATGTTCCCCTATGAGTAAGATGCAAACCATCTTTTTTATACAGTTCCTTTCTGCTCCAATTAGAGCTATCATGGGACACAAAGCCAAATCCTTGCTCTCGACACCATTCCTGAAGCCACAAATTAAATTCCCTATTGCGCATCTGCCTATCCTGAATGTTATGCACAGGCAAAACTTCAGAGAATGACACAGTGGATGCAATCTGCTGTATTTCACCTCTTAGAACACAAAAATCTTCCTTAATCTCAGAAACCTCATTGCTAGCCAAGTCATTTGTCCCTAGACGGACTAGAACATCCACTTCCCCTTGCTGCTTTGCTTGTTTGACAATATTGAGAATATGTCTCTTGTCTCTACGAGCAGTAGCCCCAGGAAGACATCTCACCAAACCACTACTCTCCAGCTCAACACCTCTTATGATAGAATCACCCAGCAACAATTGCCTTCTATCATGTCCCACCTTTTCCTTATTGTTCTTGGTTGCAGTCCTGCATACTTTAGGCATAGGGGATGGTGGTTCCTCAACTATGGTGTCTGAGCCTACTTCCGTCTCACCACTACACTCTGAAAGTGCCTCAAAAGAATTAAGAAGAGCCACAGACTGTGGGACATGCCTTCTATCCACAACTCTAAGTCTACCAGATCCTACAGTAGTCCATCTGCAACTCCTAGGAGGCCTCTGTGGCAGTGGCTTTGTAACTGTCATAGCCATAGCCTGAGTTTGTGTAACAGATAATTTACAAATCTCAGACTTCAAACAGGCAATTTCCTGCTGCAATAAAGAGAGCTGCCTACATCTCAGGCACACTCCAAACCTCCAAAAATTGGATCTAAAAACAAATGCATGACAGCTCTTACACTGGACCAAGCCTGCCATTATAAAAGAATGGATTTAAACCAACAAATCTTACCTTTTTGTAGGTTTTCTACCTCCTGTCTAACCTCAGACTACCTCCAGAGTATCTCCAGAAGATCTCCTCTAAGTGCTCACTTTGAAGACTTCACTTTGAAGGCTTCCCAAGCTCAAATTAGACCAAGCTAATATTCCACAAGCTTTATATAGTCACCTAAGAACCCCTCCCCCAGCAATGAGTGGACAAGTTTAACCACTTTAGCAAATAGCACGCAATTGATTCCAATTGTATGCTAATCAGTAAGAGGAATGAGTCACCAGCCTAACCTAATTTACACACCAGACCTAACTTAAAACCTTAAGATGAATAGAAAAGATCTGTTTGAAACAAAAATCAAAATCACTCACCAGAAGATCTCCTCTAAGTGCTCACTTTGAAGACTTCACTTAGAAGGCTTCCCAATTCATATCCATGTTTGAGCTACTGGGGCAATTCATTACCATGTATGAGCTACTGGGGCAATTCATATCCATGTTTGAGCTACTGGGGCAATTCATATCCATGTTTGAGCTACTGGGGCAATTCATTACCATGTTTGAGCTACTGGGAAATTCATTACCATGTTTGAGCTACTGGGGGCAATTCATTACCATGTTTCAGCTACTGGGGCAATTCATTACCATGCTTGAGCTACTGGGGCAATTCATTACCATGCTTGAGCTACTGGGGCAATTCATTACCATGTTTGAGCTACTGGGGCAATTCATTACCTTGTTTGAGCTACTGGGGGCAATTTGTATCCATGTTTGAGCTACTGGGGGCAATTCATTACCATGTTTGAACTATTGGGGCAATTCATTACCATGTTTAAGCTTCTTTGGGCAATTCATTACCATGTTTGAGCTACTGGGGCAATTCATTACCATGTTTGAGCTACTGGGGCAATTCATTACCATGTTTGAGCTGCTGGGGGCAATTTATATCCATGTTTGAGCTGCTGGGGAGCAATTCATATCCATGTTTGAGCTACTGGGGGCAATTCATATCCATGTTTGAGCTACTGGGGTCAATCCATATCCATGTTTTTGCTACTGGGTTCAATTCATTACCATGTTTGAGCTGCTGGGGGCAATTCATATCCATGTTTGAGCTGCTGGGGGAAATTCATTACCATGTTTGAGCTTCTGGGGGCAATTCATATCCATGTTTGAGCTACTGGAGACAGTATATATCCATGGTTGAGCTGCTGGGGCAATATATATCCACGTGTGAGCTGCTGGGGGCAATATATACCCACGTGTGAGCTGCTGGGGCCAATATATGCCCATGTGTTGCATTGTAGGAGGATGGGTTTTTATGGGTGTGGCCTCCTGTGGGTGCAGAACAAGGGGGCCCCATGACCTATTGCCCGGGGGCCCCATTAGTTGTCAGTCCGCCCCTGATATAGACATAGATAGAGAGATAGATAGATAGATACGGACAGATACATACAGATAGAGATAGTTAGATAAAACTAGATAGATAGATACAGAGAGATAGATAGATATATACAGATAGATAGATAGAGATAGCTAGACACAGATAGACAGATATATATAGTTAGATATAGATAGATAGATAGATAGATAGATACAGACAGACGATACAGACAGATATATAGACAGCTAGATACAGATAGACACAGATAGATAGAGATACAGATAGATAGATAGATACAGATAAACACATATAGATAGATACAGACAGATACAAATAGATACAGATAGAGAGATAGGTACAGATAGATAGAGATAGTCAGATAGATAGAAATAGATACAGACAGATAGATACAGATAGATAGATACTCTAGATAGACATGTAGGTATTGAAAAATAGATACAGATAGATAAAGGTGCATAATATTTATTTAAATATTTATGTATGTATTTTAAAAAATAGTTTCCTTAGAAAACGCATTTATTTGGCTTTGCTTTTTGTACACATATTCGAGTGCTAATAGCCACCCAGACACTTGGAAGTTGCTTGCGGTGGAAGATGCTGCGGGTGATTAATCGCTGAGCATTCCTGATATAAGCAGAATTAACATGAATAGACTGCAGTGATGAATTGCTGTAATTACTGAGAAATCACTCCACGTGGAGACATGGAACAAACGTCATAAATGAGGAGCAGGGATGGTACTGATCACCAGCCTGAAACCAGGGGGATTCATACTGCAAGTACCGCTGAAACGTTACCGAGGGGAGGTACAATGTTACCAGCACGTTGCTGAGCAACAATGATAAAAGCAATGTAACAAAATATAATAAACATAAACAGCAACAGAAACTGTGAGATAAAACAACAAACATATAAACTATAACACCGGTGATACGGATAATGATAATAACTGAAGAATTCAATCTGTCACCGAGCATGTTTGAGCATCTATCTATATCTATCTGTATTTATCAGTATCTATCTGTATCTGTATCTATCTGTATCTGTATCTATATCTATCTGTATCTATCTGTATCTATATCTATCTGTATCTATCTGTATCTATCTTTGTATCTATCTGTATCTGTATCTATATCTATCTGTATCTATATCTATCTATCTGTATCTGTATCTATATCTATCTATCTCTATCTGTATCTATCTGTATCTATCTGTATCTATATCTATCTATCTGTATCGTGACAGTTTGAGGGGCAAGGTGGTAGACCGAAGATATATTAGCCATAGGGAGAATGTCATTTTCCACTATAGGGTTAATTCTGAGCCAAGGCCTAATTTATTTATTTATTTATTTATTTATAAAGGATTTTACCAGGAAGGATACATTGAGATTTCTCTCGTTTTCAAGTATGTCCTGCCTATATAGAGGTGTGTGCGGTTGCGAGACAGAAGGAGCAGTTGTGTGAATAGTCTGGGTGCTGGCTGCAGCAAGGGAAGAAACTCCTGAACTTGAAGGGAAGTACTTTTTGATACTCTGTTCAATTTATTGGGAAGTGGCCTGGCCGCCCAATAGGTAGAGAGGGAACTATTACTGTGTAGTCAGACTCCAAAGAAGGAGAAGGTGTTTATTTGATGTTTTGTTTATTTTGATGTGCTTCTTTACCCTGCTGTTTTTCTGATTGAATAAAAGAGGGACAACCGAACCTTGCATCCAGTGCCTTTATCACAGTAACTATCTATCTATCTGTATGTGTCTATATCTAGCTATCTCTATTTATCTTTATATCTGTACTAGGTGTAAAACCTGCCTGGAGGGCAGTCTATTGTTGTAGAGGATATGGCTGCCCAGTGCTCCCAATGTATTGGCTGTTTATCGCACCCAGTCTCTGATCCCAGCTCACATTGATATATATATATATGCCCCCAGCTCACATGGATATATATATTGCCCCCAGCTCACATGGATATATTTGCCCCAACTCACATGGGTATATATATATTGACCCCAGCTCACATGGGTATATATATTTGTCCCAGCTCACATGGATATATATATTGTCCCCAGCTCACATGGGTATTTATATTGCCCCTAGCTCACATGGATATATTTGCCCCAACTCACATGGGTTTATATATATTGACCCCAGCTCACATGGGTATATATATTTGTCCCAGCTCACATGGATATATATATTGTCCCCAGCTCACATGGGTATATTTGCCCCAACTCACATGGGTATATATATTGCCCCCAGCTCACATGGGTATTTATATTGCCCCTAGCTCACATGGATATATTTGCCCCAACTCACATGAGTTTATATATTGACCCCAGCTCACATGGGTATATATATTTGCCCCAGCTCACATGGATATATATATTGCCCCCAGCTCACATCGGTGTGTGTGTATATATATATTGCCCTCATCTCACATGGATATATTTGACCCAGGTCACATGGATATATTTGCCCCAGCTCACATGGGTATATTTGCCCCAGCACAAACGGATATATTTGCCCCCAGCTCACACGGGTATATTTGCCCCTGGCTCACACGTATATATTGTCCCCCAGCTCACACGGGTATATATTGTCCCCAGCTCACACGGGTATATATTGCCCCCAGCTCACACGGGGATATATTTGCCCCCAGCTCACATGGATATATTTGCCCCAGCTCACATGGATATATTTTCCGCCAGCTCACATGGGTATATTTGCCCCCAGCTCACACGGGTATATTTGCCCCCAGCTCACATGGGTATATTTGCCCCCCAGCTCACACGGGTATATATTTGCCACCAGCTCACATGGGTATAATTGCCTCCAGTTCACATGGGTATAATTGGCCCCAGCTCACATAGGTATAATTGCCCCAGTTCACATGGGTATAATTGGCCCCAGCTCACATGGGTATAATTGGCCCCCAGCTCACATGGGTATAATTGGCCCCCAGCTCACACAGGTATAATTGGCCCCAGCTCACATAGGTATAATTGGCCCCAGCTCACATAGGTATAATTGCCCCCAGCTCACATGGATATATATTGCCCCCATCTCAAAGGCACTGCCTTGCAAGACACTGCCTACAGGATGCGCAGGCAGCCTATAGCCGGCTGCTGCGTGCGCATCCTGGTCTCCTGGATGCGCATGTAGCCTCTATCCGGTTGCTGTGTGCGTATCCTGGTCTCCTGGTTGCGCGCGCAGCCTATAGCTGTCTGCTGCGAGCGCATCTGTCTCTACAGGATGCGCATAGCCAATATCTGTCTGCTGCGTGCGCATCCTGTTCTCCTGGATGCGCACGCAGCCTCTATCCATCCGTTGCATGCGCATCCTGTTCTCCTGGATGCGCGCGTGGCCGACGGGTAGAGGCTACGCGTGCATCCGGCGTCTGTCCGAAGCGGCGCATCAGGTTTCTGTTGGATGCGCGCGCAGCCAACAGAAACCGGATTCGCGGCGACGGACAAACGATTTTATAGGTATATAGTTGTGTTCAAAATTATTCAACCCCCAATGCTGTAAAGGGTTTGCTGTAAAGGGATTATGTTATATTTGTCTGACCTACACGTGCCTCTTTGATTTAATTGTAAGCAAGATGACTGAATGATCAAAATCAATGTCAAACTGGCCAAAACACTCAATTTCAGTGGGGGTTGAATAATTTTGAACACAACTGTAGATCAATGAAAGCCTTCACACATATTGTTGCACTAATTAACTGAGTTATCATACAGGGATATAACGATATATTGTAAAAATATTCAGATATAATATGATATTTGCAAAAATGCCCAAAATTTCTAGAATTCTGAATGTGAATATAGTAAACCTGTAAAACCACATACATATATCTCCTCCTCCTTCCTCTGTGCGGCCTGTTTTCTGGCGACACCAGGAATGTCAATGAACTCGAGACACTTTCCAACGTGATAATTACTCGATGCAGCTGAAGTTAAATTATCCGCGCTCTCGCAGAGACTTCCTGATCCTGTATCTCGGCGCGGGGTGCGTCGATCTGATAGTAAACCTTCCCCAGCAATATGATCCGGAATTTATAATGTAATTATCTCCTGGTCATAGACATGCAGTAACGACGGAAATAAAGAATGATTGCATTGCTTCCTGGGTCATCTCCACGAGTTCTGTGCACGCTGCAGTCTATTTGATAAAAATAAAGTACTTGACCTGCTAATTGTTCATTCTCCATCATATTAAATGGGGAGTGAGGTGAATAATTACATATCTCCGCGCCGAACGCGCCGCCTGCATATCCAGAGATTCGCTCCAGCAGGGGGGAGGACAAAGACTTCTAAAAATAATCTCTATGTTGATACGCCGCTCCATGTTTAAATTCCGTGGAATTATCCGCAGATTATTACCTTTTTATTTGAATGTGTGTTTATTAGTGTGAGAGCGCGGGAAAATGACATTTTATGGAAGACGAAGAAACAACGTTTCCGTTTCAGGGAAACCAAACCGGCAGTTCAGTTGGAGATTCTCCGGACGTCCTGAAATGACGACTAAACCCTGGGTCAGTAGATCCCAAGCCTGGAGAAAATTTAAGCAGAGCTCTGGTAAACCTAGCGGCTCCATAGGCTTTAAAGGGACTCGCTATCATCCTGACAACAGAAAGTGGTCAGGATTAAGGATGAGCCGAACACCCCCCGAGTTCGGTTCGGACCCAAACCCGAACTTTCCAAATGTTCGTATCTGAACCCGAACTCAAACGCAATACAAGTCAATGGGGCTGAAAATTCGGTTTTAAGAGTGCCCTCCAAGAGGACATATATGCAAGATATTTGCCATAAAAGGTGTATGGGGGTCCGGGTAGTGCCCTGGGGGACAGGAAACAAGGACAAAAAGTTTAAAAAAAAAACTTTTTTAAAGGGACAGTGAGTTTTCCATGAAATAAGGGTTAAAAATAAAAACCAAAAATTCCTTCAAATATCGTGCCTAGGAGGTCCCCATAACTTGCCCGTGAAGTGGCGGATTTCTAGGATGTATAGAAATATGTAAAAACCAAAAAATGATGTTTCAAATGACGGTAAATGCTTTTCCTTTAATCTATCCATAAACAACTGCTTGGGGCGGCAGCCTGTATGAAAAGATGAGACATTTTCGGACACGCAGAAAAAGTTTACTGATTTTTTGGCGGTGAAAAGCAGGAGAATGGAAAGAAACTTCTAGACCAAATAGCCAATTTGGAAAGTGAGATAAATGGGAGAATTTTTCTGGTTTGGCTATTTTGACCTAGATTTTTCTCTTCAGTCATTCTCCTGAGTTTCACCTTTCTCTGAATAACCCTGCCAGCATTATTCAGAGAGCGGTAAAGAGCAGGAGAATGACTGGAGAATGGAAAATTCTAGGTCAAAATAGCCAAACCAGAAAAATTCTCCCATTTAGCCTAGGGTCAGACTAGCGAATTTTTAACTTGCGTTTAGCCGCACTTAATCACGGCCGCACTAGCAGCAAATGACGGGCAATGACGGCCAATATACGAAGTACGGTCGCACGAAAGTCCAGCTGCGCAACGCAAGTGGAAAATGAACACATTTTTTTGAGAACGCAGAATCGCTAGTACGGACGTACAGAGTGCGCTGCGTCCACTAGTGGCATGTGTGCATGATTTGGAGACGTCAGACCCTGCTCGTGTCCGGCCAACATAACGTCCAGACACCCAAAGTTTCCTGGTTTGGATCCATAAAAAATCACGCACAAAAATGCGCATCGTATGACCGTTTCCGCGCATTCCGTGAAAAAATACGGCAATGCGTTCGGACGCACTTTTTGACGGTCGCTGCGAAAAATGCGTTAGTCTGACCCTAGCCTTATCTCACTTTCCAAATCGGCTATTTGGTCCAGATTGTTCTCTTTTCCTGCCATTCTCCTGGTTTTCACCTTTCTCTGAACAACCCTGAGAGAGAGGTGAAAGCCAGGAGAACTGGCAAGAGAAGAGAACAATCTAGACCAAATAGCTGATTTGGAAAGTGAGATAAATGGGAGAATTTTTCTGGTTTGGCTATTTTGACCTAGAATTTTCACTTCTCCAGTTATTCTCCTCATTTTCACCGATCTCTGGATAACCCTGTGAATGTTTAATCCCGAGGTGAGAAATAACATTGCTTTAGATGTTAAAAGCGGGAAATGAGGAAATTTTGTATTTTTTCTACATGATCGTGTTTGGTCTCATCAGAAAGGCAGCATATTAGAGGAAAGAAATTAACACTTCTCAAAAGCAGACACCACACCCCTCAGTATAGTCTACATACATACAAAGTATCAAATTCATTAGAACACACTAAAAACACCTGGTGTTTATGCCCGTTTGTGAACAGAGGTCATTTAGAGTTGAGAATCTTTGCACGTACACATTAGTTTTTAATTCAATATCTAATAAACCATTGCTTATAACATTCTGCAGTAAAGAGTCTCTTTATTACTAGATTTTTTAGTATTTTTTTTAAGCATTTTCTATACTTTTTTCAAAATTTCTTTTTTTTTTCGAACTTGAACCGAACACACCCAAAAAGTTCGAAGTTCGCAATCTTTTGAACAACCCAAGTTCGGGCCGAACTCCGAACCGAACAGCTCATCCCTAGTCAGGATGTGAGGAGTGTCCCCCCAGCTTCCCCAATCTGGAGATATCGTGGGGATAAGTGGAAGAGTCTCCTCTACCCCACCGAGCGTCACCAGCAGACGGGATTTTGAATTTCCCGGCTGCTGGTCACCAGATTGGTCACTAGGATGTCACACACAGAGAGCGGCCGACGTCACCCTCTGAGACCAATCACTGCAGCGAGCGTTCAGAGAGAGGCAGCTGATAGATTAGATCTGTGCATGCGCGTGCAGCTCCGATCCATCGCTCTGCGCAGGCGCTACGGAACTTGTGTACATAAAAGGGGTTATTCAGAGGGCACAGAAATTGCGGTGCTCTTTCCTTCGGCATCCTTAATTTGATCCTGCAGTGAATTCAGCAGGGGCAGGTTTCAGGAGATAGATTGCAGGAGCAGGTTGCAGGATGCAGGAGCAGGGTGCAGAGGCAGGATCAGGTTTCAGATGGTAGGATGCAGTGCAGGATGCAGGATCAGGTTTCAGATGGTAGGATGCAGTACAGGATGCAGGATCAGATTTCAGACGGTGGGATGTAGGGGCAGAAGGCAGGATCAGGTTTCAGATGGTGGGATGCAGAGGCAGGATCAGGTTTCAGATGGTAGGATGCAGTGCAGGATGCAGGATCAGGTTTCAGATGGTGGGATGCAGGGGCAGAATGCTGGATTAGGTTTCAGATGGTAGGATGCAGTGCAGGATGCAGGATCAGGATTCAGATGGTGGGATGCAGAGGCAGGATCAGGTTTCAGATGGTAGGATGCAGGGGCAGAATGCAGGATCAGGTTTCAGATGGTAGGATGCAGGGGCAGAATGCAGGATTAGGTTTCAGATGGTAGGATGCAGTGCAGGATCAGGTTTCAGATGGTGGGATGCAGAGGCAGGATCAGGTTTCAGATGGTGGGATGCAGAGGCAGGATCAGGTTTCAGATGGTAGGATGCAGGGGCAGAATGCAGGATCAGGTTTCAGATGGTAGGATGCAGGGGCAGAATGCAGGATCAGGTTTCAGATGGTAGGATGCAGTGCAGGAAGCAGGATCAGGTTTCATATGGTAGGATGCAGTGCAGGATGCAGGATCAGGTTTCAAATTGTAGGATGCAGTGCAGGATGCAGGATCAGGTTTCAGATGGTAGGATGCAGTGCAGGATCAGGTTTCAGATGGTAGGATGCAGTGCAGGATCAGGTTTCAGATGGTAGGATGCAGTGCAGGATGCAGGATCAGGTTTCAGATGGTAGGATGTAGTGCAGGATGCAGGATCAGGTTTCAGATGGTAGGATGCAGGGGCGGGATGCAGGGGAAGATTAATGGAGACAGCATGCAGGGACAGTTTTCACGAGACAGGATGTAGGGGCAGGTTTCATTGGAAAGGTGCAGTTTTAGGGGATTTATTGTAGGAGCAGTGGAAAGTATCATGCCTGTTGTGGGTGTGGCCTGTGTTGAGTAAGGGGTGGGGCAAAGTACCTTTTCACCTGGATCATCAGTCAACAATGCAAAATTCAGATCAAAAAGCACCATCGTTAATGTATTCTCCTGAAGATATACGTGCAGTGACTTTATTTTTGATCTTTTATTAATTTGATACAATGTTTGTTTGTTTGTATCTGCCGCTTGCTCATAAAGGCTCATAAAGGCGTCACGCTGATTTGTCTGCAGACATGAACCTGAGGAATTGCCGGCGTATTCTATCTTTCATTCAAATGCATCTTCTTGGATAGAATCTCACGATACGTCACTATAATACGGAGAGGCAGGTGCGCCGCGCTGGGCCGTCGTGTAACGGCAATCAAGCCACATTCAGAAACAATAAGATAAGATCGGCCGAGCGCCCATAACATCGATTTGTCATTAGCGCTTTTTTTTTCTGGTGACATCCAAAATTTGGCGGCTGAAATGAGTGGAAAATCAATTCATGGGACAATGGAGATGTCAAGGCAGGAGCAGAGCCTTGTTACCTTCCAAATAATGAAGTGTTAACAGTTTTAATAACCTTGTAACAGAGACGGGAGCAGAGTCGCAGGCGCCATTAAATCAGGCGTCTGACACATAATGAGGCTGTCACTTATAAAGACCTTTTATACAGATTTTTGTTTGTCTCGTGTTTTTGTTTTTCGTTGATATATGGTCCTCGCGTGCAGTGAGATTATCTGGTTTTCTAATGAGGGAGCGGCGTAAAGTCAATTTAAGCAAAACATAAATGAAGTAACAGTAATGCAATCTGCATCTATAATTAGAAAAAAAGAAAGGCTTAGATATTTTGCGCACAAAGTTTAATGGAGTCCCTGAATTGCAGCGACATTGTTTTTAAGTCATCGATAGTCACAAGCATTTATTTCTAAGCCAAGAGCCTTGATAAAGCATTCTGGATGTTAAAGGCCTTCGTACATACAAGATTTTAGTACTTGTTGTAACAGTAATGAAATAATAATAATTTTGTTTAGTTTTATTGTGTATGTAATGTTATTATTATTTTATTATTTATTATATTGTATAATATAGTGTGTTATATTATTATTATTATTATTATTATTACTATTATTTTGTTGTATATATTTATATATTATTTTACTGATTATAATTGTGTATATATTATATTATTTATTTTTTTTGAGAAAGTATTTTGCATTGAGATTTCTCTCTTTTTCAAGTATGTGTCTTGCCCAAGGTCACTTACTGGAGAGGTGCTCTTGCCGGGATTCCAACCTGTGTCTCCACGGTTATAGAGCAGTGATGTTACCTCTACTCCACCCTTATTATATGGTATACATGTTTATTTTCTGTGTAAATCTGTTTATTTGTGTTATTTTTTGATATCTTACATTTTATTACTTTGTATCTCTTTACCTTCTGTAAAAATTCTATGTTCTTGAACCCAGGACATACTTGAAAATGAGAGAAATCTCAATGTATCCTTCCTGGTAAAATACTTTATAAATAAACAAATAAAATAAATATTATTATTATTACTATATTGTTTAGTTTTAGTCTGAATGTTATGTTATTATTAATTATTAATTTTTTTTTTATTTTGAGAAAATGTCAGTAATACAGCAAACGAGAGGGAATAGCAGCCACGCAGGGCCAGGTCAGCAAAGCACAGAAAATCAGAGCAGAAACGACAGTAAATAATAAGAAATAAAAATCATCCAAGGATAATCGATATAAATGCAATAGTGTCCTTAGAAAATGGGTGGGGGGATAGTCTCAGCGTAAGACAGAAAAAATATGATGGGGAGGGTAATGCGAAAAAGAAACCGTCACGGGTGGGGGTAGCACCTCAAATCGAGGTGGGTCAGGGGCCAAGAAAGGGGCAAAAGGAGCAGAAGTGCAATCCCTATCAGCCGGTGTCCAGTCATAAGGAAGGGTGGGCATCTCCGCCAGCCTCAACAACCGCACAAAGGGCCGATCGAACGTGTAACCCCCACGCAGGCACTGCCACCTCTAACACTTCCATAGATGGATCCAGCTTGGTCATCCCAATGACATCCGCAGCAGGCCAACAGCTGGTCAGCGCCATTCCAGTGCCCGGCTCCAGATACACCACCAGGTCCACATAGTCCAGTATCAGCTTCCCGTCCTGCTCGTTGTCCGCAACCGTGGGTTCCTCCTTAGTCGCAGTAGACACCGGGCCGCGGGCAGGCTCCAGAGACAGGGCAGCCACGGTCGCGTGCTCCTGAGAGACTCCTCACCCCCGTAACACAGCCATCAGTCGGCGCCACTCTCCTCTTGTGATCTGTCATCTCCCTCTGTTAGCTGCCCTTAGCAGGCTTCCAGGTCTGCCATCATGACATTCATACCGTCAGAGGGGGAAGGGGAGGCACCCCACTTCCAGCCGTCAGACCCCTCGCCTGCATCCACTGCTTCAGCGTCCCGATCGGCCAAGAGATGAGGGCCCTCCGCCTCCATAGCCCACACTGGGAGCTCATTCAGGAGCGATATCCACCGAGAGAACGGAGATACAGCAGGTCAGGGCTTCGATCCACTAGGTAGGCTGCAAGATGGCCATCAGAGAAATCACCAGCCAGTAATCACCTGCTGAATTCCAAGTCTATGGTCTGGAGGGGGGACAAAACGGGCTCCAGACACCGCACCCCCGATGGGCAGCCTCATAGGGACCTCAATTCAAGGGAAATGGTGGAGATTTCAGCAGAGCTCCACCAGAACGCATCCACTCCCTTCAGCAGCCGGCCACGCCCCATTATTATTTTATTATATCTAATCATTATAATGCTGCATATTATTTTGTTATTTAATATTATCATTCAATATCATTGTGTGCATTATTATATTTTATATTTATTTGTTGTGTATTTTACATCATTATTATTTTAATATTTTTATTATAATATTGAAGATTTTTGTATACTGTGTTATTATCAATGTTATTATTATGAATATTACTATTATTATTATTATTACTACAATGAAAATAAAAAAATAACGATAAATAATATTACGAAAAAAAATGGAATTCTAGTCATAATTATGATGATTATACTCTTTTTTATCATTATTTTTGCAATTGACTAAAACAAACATTTAGTAATAATATCAATAATTAGCAGAAGGATAGTTAGTAATAGTAGCACTCATGGCTTGTGGGCGAGCTGTTATATCCTAACGGGGGGGTGTTGTGTGCTCGCTTGTGATTTAACCCCTTAGTCACTGGCCACAGGTGGTGGCATACGGGCGATGGGATGGGTAAAAGTTTGACATCATTAGTGACTGTATTTTATTTATTCGTGATGAAGCCTGGATGTTACTAGGCGAAACGCGTTGGATTTTAACTGAATAAATCAACTTTACCCACAACCGGTGTCCATCTTGGTGTTTCCTGCGGAGTCCAGGGCTCCAGGAACATGCGGTAACTCAAGCCACACATACTATTTACCATTCTGTGAATGCGATTCTAATGGGTCGTTAATCCGACGCGTTTTACCTAGAATAGAATTAAACAATGATCCAACAGGAAAAAGGAATTTTCTGCATCGTAAAAAAATAAACATCTAGAAACTATTATGAATATTTTAAAGGTTAAGACGGAAAGATAAACTCCTCAGAGTTTCCAGCTGACTGACACGTGTAGTAAACATTATGGTGGCAGGGAAAATTCAGGTTGAAGCTGTGTGATTAGAAGTGATGCGTTTTATCATCCGTGAATTGAACAAGTGCTCACAACATTCATCATATCATCTGCCTAAATGACTCAGAAAGAGATTTCATTAAGTTCATTCCAGTCATGCAGTAAAAGAGCCGAAAAAAAGCAGCATTTACATCAAATCCCTATAATCGGCCCTAAATATTCTGAGTGTTCCCAAGCTTTCCGAACGAAGGGTCTGTGAGTGGCATCAGAGCCAACACACGTGGAGCGGCAACGGAGCGAGCACGGTGTGTGGCCGTATATTGGAAAAGACACAGCAGCAAAAGGAAGGAATCACACAAACATTTCCCACATTCTATTTGCACAAACATATAAATAATATCAATAAATAATACATATAAATGCCCCTAAAATATCAACCCATCAGATTTGTGTCAAAATGGTTTGAAAAGTCGTGAGATCTGACTTCCTTCAAGGAAACACGGAGCTCAAGCTGTAATGTACATGTAGTAGCACTTTTTGGCCAGCAGAGGGAGCCCTCTACCTGTCATAAAGGTTTTATCTATAGGGAACATATACAGTGAGACCTAAGTCCATGGGAAAGTGGGGTAGACACAAAATATGTCCATAAACAGTAGTCCTTGTCTTTAGGAGTAGATCTTCTTAAAAATGCAGATGAAGTATGCACTGTAGGAAAAAACACAAAGAGGACCAAAAATTGCGCAGTATGATAGCACCCAAAATCAGAGCAACTTATATTAATATTTCACTCACACAGTGAAATATTAATATAAGTTGCTCTCATTTTGGGTGCTATCATACTGCGCAATTTTTGGTCCTCTTTGTGTTTTTTCCTACAGTGCATACTTCATCTGCATTTTTAAGAAGATCTACTCCTAAAGACAAGGACTACTGTTTATGGACATATTTTGTGTCTACCCCACTTTCCCATGGACGTAGGTCTTTGAGCTCTGTATTGTATTTCTCATTGCAAACTGTTATTTGGGTATTTAGAGAAACCCCCATATTCAATATTCAGCGTGTGGGATAGATACTCTTCCGGTGGGCGCTTCACCCCCTCTTCTTTTGATATACAGTGAGACACCTCTGCATATATTTACTGTGTGGGTAATTGTCACGTCCTAGGCGCCCGATGCCATCCAGGGGGGAGCCCGGACCCCTGCCGGCATCGCGGGCTGTCCGATGACGAGGGGAGGAGTTGCGGCGTCTGGGAGGCAGGGCACGTATTGATGACGCGCACCTGCCTGTTGCGTCCCTAGCAACAGTTGCAGCCCGGGGTGGAGCCTGGATCCCCGGCAGCAGGGCAGGACGGACGCGCACCAGCCTGTTGTGTCCTTGGCAACAGTTGTCACCGGGGTAGAGCCTGGACCTCCCAAAGCAGGTGCAGGCACTGAGAGGGAGGCAGAGCGCGTTACAGTGAGGGGTGCTCGCCGGGTTTAAAAGGTGAGCGCACAGAGTCCTCGGCGCTCTGACGTGGAGTGACTTTCCCGCATCGCTGCTCTTGAACAAATTCATTGAGAAAAAGTTTTGACATATTCTGGCTTGTACGAGGACCCTGTACCGTTAACAAATCTGGCTTTCCAATTGACTCTTCTTTCGCTTGACCCCAAATTGTGTGTATCTGGGTGTCTCCAGGTATTTGTGCTGAAGCCTAATCACAAGGCGTTTGGGTATACTGTCTGTGCATCCTATAACAAATTGTATCAAGCCTAATCGCAAGGCAATATCTGTTTATTACTCCTGGTACCGGTTATATCTGTCCAAGAGGATCCGAACTGTACCACCCTAGGGTAAGCGATATCGCTTACCATCACAGTAATGGAATTGAAAAGTCCTTTTCCATAAAACCATGTGGTCCTGCCAGTAGTTATATGGGAATCACTTGGTAGTGAAGGGGTCAAATGCCTCTCAAATGAGTCTAGAGAGAGAGACCCAGTTGCATTAGAACTGCATTACTGCAACTGACCAACAGAGGGAGCCCTCTGCTTGTCATTAATGCGTTTACAGGGTTATTCCAAGAGGTGGAATTTCGGGGCTCTTTTGTTCCCTGCACTTCTGGGAATCAAATTCGCCGACCATGAGATGAATTCAGCATTCACCGCAAGGTCCTCGAAGTGCAGGGAAAATCCGCCGAATCAAAAATAAAAACCACCGCAAAACATCAGATCGGATCCAATAAGCCGTTGAAAACCCGCTGAACACGTCTAAAAAAAGCCAGACGAACACAACGCCGACCAGCCACTGGAAAAAGCCGACAAGCCAATGAATGGGGTAAAAACAAATCAAAAACAAAACGGCTGCAATTTTTTAAATTTTAAGAAAAAATGTTTGAAAAAAAATCTACTGAACGGAAATGTCTGGAATAAATATATAAAGTCTTATGAAAAATAATAATACAAAGGTCCGTTACAGAAAAAAAAACACTGTTTAAAAAAACCTGAAAAAAATGTTGCCGAACAAATCCTGAAAAAATAAATAAAATAAAGAGACTTTTTGCTGCAGATTAAAATAATAAACGGTTTATTAGATATTCAATTAAAACAGGAATATTTTTAACATTGAAGCCTATGGGATTCGCCTGATTAAACCTGCCGAATGAAACCACTGAACATCAGGGCATTTCACTGACATTTCACTGCTGTTCGGTGTCTCAGAATAGATTAACCATTGCTTCTCAATGGGAATTTCATTGCCATCAAAGATAACCCGTATTTCGCTGGCAATTTGCCAATATTTGGCGAAATGCCAGCTTTCTGAATAGCCAAATGAAATTGCACCGTACGGGGAAATTATCCATTCGGCGCAATTTCGGGGCCAGTTCAGCTCTCTCTGAATAACCCGTATAGTCTGTAAATGCACTGTAATACACTGCATTTAGAGTGTGTGTGTGTGTGTCTGTGTGTCTGTGTGTATGTGTTTGATCGGGTTAAGAGGTAATAAAATACTCTGGTTTAACTTCAGATCGAATAAATTTTGCCCTTTTACTAGAGATTTCTACACAGAGGAACAAGCAGGAGTATCTTGGGATTTCTGAGGCCTGACGTCATGTCAGGTTAATAATATGTATAAATAATCAGATACATTAACGATAAGCGATAATATAAAGCGGTTTTTCATAAAGCCATTGGTTCTTGCCAGTGGTTTTATTGAAAATCACTTGTAGTGAAGGGGTTAAAAGCACTTTATGAAGGAGATAAGGGCAGCGAAGCTCCTTGATCCTTAAGTAAGAAATGACGGTGCTTAGTGGATCCCTTCAGACGTTTCCTTTGGTGGAATGGCGCATGTGACACATTGAGTTCAATGTCACTGATCACATGTCGCCGTGTAAGTATATACTGTATCTCCTACGCGAGCGCAAAGTGGTGAGATTCCGCATTTTACGAGCTATATATTTAAGTAACCGTTCATCAAGACAACACGGGAAATGTCAGTGTTTGTAAACACGTCTCATCACCGAATGCAAACGCTGCCAGAACATTTCCTTTTAAGAGAAACATTGTAATATCAGTGATTTATATCGCCGCGCAGGGACTCGCTGACGAGGCGCCACGGATTTAAATTCGGAAACCTGCGGCCGGAGCAGCAGAGATAGAAAGCTTACGGAGGAAGCGCACGTTTACGTCCTGTTTAGCATTTAGATGATATCGTGATTTTCCCCGTGTCGTACTGTTTCGCCGTACGTCTTTATGTGCATTACCATCCTTTTCATCTCAGAACAAAAAAATAAAAGGGAGGGAATATAAAAAAGAAAGGAAGGTCACGGATATTTCCAAACGTCGGTAGATATTGTGATTCTGTGAAGCAAGTGTATAATAACAAACCTCCCCAGAGATTTTATGATCAACCCGCTGGGAGATAAATGTGCGAGACCAGATACTTTGTACATCTTTCATTTCTTCAGAAAAGTCTCATTTTTTTCTGTATCTGTTCATTTTATCATGTACCGGGATACGAAATGACAAAATATGACTCGGAATCCGTTTTAATAATAAAAAAGAAAGCTTTTAATGGCTTCGCTAATTGTGTCATTTTTACTTTGATTATGTCTTCTTTTTTTTTCAATTAATTTATCTATATTTTTTCTTTATCATTTTCGCTGCTTAAAAATTACAAAATATGACTCTGAATCATAAATTAATCTTTTTTTTCTAAAAAAAGTATGTTTTTGGCTCCACTACTACAGTCATTTTTTCTTCATTCAAGCAAACTGTTTTGCTAATTTATTCACTGCATTCGTCTGCGGTGTCGGCTTCTTCCGGCAGCTTTGCTGTGTGTGTGATCGGCTCCTGCTCGGGTTTTTCTGTGGTTTTCGGCAGGTTAATCCAGATGTTTTTGCGGGTTTTCTGCGTGCATTCGCTGGGTTTTGCGGTTAGTTTACGTCAGGTTTGTGGCGGCTTTTCCCTGCAATTCGGGGACCCTGTGGTGTTTCTGAATACACCGCAGGGTCGCAGAAATGGGATCGGCAAAAGGAACCGTATTGAAGAGAACGAAAAGTCACCGAACGTGTGGCGACTTTTCGATTCTCTTTGAATAACCCTGATACTCAATATCGTGGCACCCGGAGGTGCTCTGCAGACCGAGTATAGTCGATTGTGGTAGTGCAGGGGTTAATACTCAAGCACATATACTCAGTATCGTGGAACCAGGAGGTGCTTTGCAGACCGAGTATAGTCGATCGTGGTAGTGAAGAGGTTAAGTAGATTACTCTAGTGTAGCATAATGTTCCCAGCCACCAATGTGTGTAAAAGTATCGTAAAATAGTACTTTTGCAGGGATCTAATTATATCATTTTATATCATACGATTGATGTTTTTTGTTTTGGTTTATGTTTATTTTTTGTTGTTTTAAAACATCCAGTTACTTTTCTGTTAAACGCTTCGACTTTTCACTCAATTTGCGTATTCTCTGACACCAATATCCAACGTATATTTAAAACATGAAGCCTGGCGTGGCCCTCCGAGGTGAGATTTCCGAGGGCTCCTCTGATTTTTATGAGATTATTTCATAAAGGACATCTATCATTTATAGCCGACCCCCATTCTCAGCCGAGGGATCGCTCAGTCCTGAAAAGTAAATAATTCAACTTAACTTTAATTAAACTCCTGGCTATCTCTGGATTTTTTTATTTCTTGTTCTTTTGCACCAGATGCCGATTCCCTTGTATTGTTTGAGTAAACTGCGACTTCAAAAAAACAGATATTGTGATAAGAAAATGTTTCGCAGTCAGGGACCCTGAGGGCAAACACAGCCATAATCTGTATTTCGCCGCTGCTTATCCTTCCACAATGTAATATTTAGAACTTTAATCTCATTCACGTCACACGTAGATCCGGCGCCTCCGATCTTTCTTTGGACTATTTTATTTTCGCTCTTCATTTTTTCATAGATTTAAAGCAAAACCACTAAAATGAAACGTTCGAGAGCGTTACTGTTTGTTTGTGTTTCCATCTCTTACTGTCCTTATCAATGTGTCACAGAAATGTAAAGAATCCCGGCTGGGTGGAGTAGAGGTAATGTCACCGCTCTGCATGGAGAGAGCCTGTGGAGTCATGGGTTCGATCCCAGCAAGCAACCTCTCCAGTAAGTGTCCTTGGCAAGACACCTAACGGTACATACTCGCCACCCAGGACATACTTGAAAACAAGAGAAATCTTAATGTATCCTTCCTGGTAAAATCCTTTCTCAAAAAAAATAAAAAATCCCGCAAACCTCACAAATCGCAGGTTGCCGTGTGGTGCCAGTGAGATGATGGACCTTGGAAGCTCATGGTGAGTCTTGAAGGATAACTCGTTTAAAAATAGAGATTCCCTTTGGATGGATCAGAGCTGCACGCACGATTGGTCTCAGAGGGTGACGTTGGCCGCTTTCTGTGTGTGACATCACCAGTGGCCGATCTGGTGACCGGCAGCCGGGAAATTAAAAAAATCACAGCTGCTATTGACGCTAGGTGGGGGTAAAGAAAACTCTTCCACTTATCCCCGTGAAATCTCCAAATAGGGGGATCTGGGGGGTAGCACTCCTCACATCCTGATGACTTTATAAATTGGAAGTGGTCAGGATGAGTAAAGTGTCCCTTTACGGTGTCGTTCACTAACCGGCCATCTTTTATGATTGAATGATCAAATGTTCCTGACTGATATGTCTCACTCTACTAGACTTATGAAATTTGATGAAGGTATAGGGAATTCACAATTTAGGATACTGCCGACACAGTTCGCTGCGCTTTTCACCATTTTTTCCAACATAGTCCCTGTCAAAGTGCTCTAGATAAGTGTAGTCTTCTATGGTGTTTCCACAGTTGTTTCACAGCACTTCTGTTGAAATTATTCTACAAAAAGCAGTTTGCCACAGTTTCTGTCAAAGTGGTCCAGCGTAGCATAATCTTCCATTGTGTTTCCATCATTGTTGGACCATCTCGTAGTTTCTGTTGAGACTATTCTTCGTCAATTTCAGTTGAAGTTATTCTGTGTAGATTTCACTGCAGTTTCAGATGAAGTTGTCCAGCTTTTTTTTACCGGTGATTTGAGAGTTCTTTTCATCGGAGTTCAATAAAGAGCGACATTTTGAATTCTTTGAAGTATTTACACTTGTCACTGTGAGATTCTTTCTAAAGAGAAACAGAAAGTCCTCGTCCAACCCCTTGAAAGTCCAATTAAGACTCAGCAGATCAGGGGGTCGGCAACCTCGGTCCTGCAGATGTTTTGGAACTCCACCTCCCGTGATGCTCATTTGGTTGGAAGTACTTATGGATAATGTACTTCCAAAACATCCAGAGGGCCAAGGTTAATGACCCGTGCACTATACCTATCTGGTTAACTAATTAAGCTCAGAAAAAGATTTTGGACATTAACTTTACATTGTTTTGTATGTCAGGATGGTTTTCTATGTGTTTCTGAAACATCCAGAGCTGATTCTCATTCCAAAGAATCCAACATGGTTTTGACACAAGGCTTCTCCATGGCTGGCATTCCAGAAAGTCATTTTGTGAGAGTCTCTGTGATGTTTTACTTTATGTAATATGTTTTTTTTTCCACATAATCACAGAGTATTACTATTATTGCTGTGGTCACAATTTATATTATTGTGCAAACACAATTTTATTAAGATGGCTTGAGGGCTGCTGAGGGTCGGGAGGCAGTGATGAAGTCTTCAGTATTCACAAGCCCTGTTTGTGTTCCTCACATATGGATAAACCCCATAAATATTAAAGAACAGACGTCCAAGGTGAAATATACTGCTCTTCAATGTTTAGTCCTTTCCTTTGGCTCATAATGTATTTCAGGCTTTATGAGCAAGAAAATTGTGTTCTGCTCAGTAAACTTCACAGGTGAAATTAACTGAGGAGACTGAAGCTCAGTGACTGCGTGCATTCTGTCATTCCATCAATGACGGTGGGAGAATGCTCAAGTTTCTCATAAATGAACAATCTATTGAGCTCTTGGTTGCATCTGTTGTACTTCCATGTCTCATCCCCAGGGTCCCAATATATAGAAACAAAACACACTGCCGAAAGAGAACCCTTATTGTCATGGACTCTTCAACCCGAGCTCTACCTCAACAGGTACGACGCCGATACCTCCACACCAAGGAAAAAAGAAAAGAAGGCTGCAAGGGTGTCAGGAGGCAGGTTTAGTTTATTATGGAGATCTCTGGGTTAAATAGCAACGTTTCAACTCTCCACCTTATGCATGACTAAGACGGAGAGCTGAAACGCTGCTTCTTAACCGAGAGGTCTCTATAATAAACTAAGCTTACCTTCTGATACCCTTGCAGCCGGCCTTCTTTCCTTTTTATCCCCCGGAGTCCCGCCATGGCTCATGCCGGGTGCCACCTTGTTGCCGCAGTGCAAGGTAGATGTGTGCATTCGTTTCGTAATGAATCTCAATTCGTTTGAAAATTCGTTCATTTCAGAAGTACTTCCAAAATAACGACTTGGTTTCAACCGAATTGAAATGAAAACGAAATGTAAAAGCATATAAAAAGATTGATTCGTTATACTGTTTCACAAAAAAAACATTGATTGAATGATTCCTCTATGCACCCGGCAGCTAAATGGTAATTTAACCCTAGCTTGCCTTTTAACCCTCATATTTAACCCTAATCTAACAGTAATAGAGCAGGATTTTTTATTTTGTTTTAGTGATCCTAAAATTCAAATCGATCCCAAATTACAAATGGAGTTATGAAAACAAATCACTTTTGTTTTACGGTTTCACAAACCACCCCGTCCCTGTCAATTAACTGTGGTGCTGAATCTGTATTCAGCACCACAGGCCAATAGACAGCTCAATATTTAACCCTAGTTTGCCTTTTAACCCTCATGTTTACCCCTAATCTAACTGTAATTGAGCAGGATATTTTTTTAGTGATCCTAAACCTCGAATCGATCCCAAATTACAAACGAAATTATGAAAAAGAATGAGGTGTCATTTTACTGTTTCACAAAGAAACCTGTCCCTGTCAATTGGCTGTGGTGCTGAATCTGTTGTATTCAGCACCACAGGCCAATGAACAGCTCAATATTTAACCCTAGCTTGCCTTTTAACCCTCATGTTTAAACCCTAATCTAACAGTAATTGAGCAGGATTTGATTTATCATTTTTTTAGTGATAAGAAATTCGAGTCTAACCTAACCACAATTACGAAACGAAATTCCGAAACGAAACTATGAAAACGAAATGATTTTCAAATGAAACAAAATGACTTTTTCAGCTGTGCTCACCTCTAGTTCAAAGTGACCTTCCCGTTTCTCCTGCATTAATTTACTCGCGTGAAACTCGCGCATCGTTACAATTTCAAAGCTTAAAGAATCTAGCACAAAGTATCATTCGTTTTATTAACACACGCCTTTCTCGGTCTCGTATCCGCGTTTTAAGAGCAGATGCTGAAATAAACCGCTTTAAGAGTCAACAGTGCTCCGACTTTATAGATATTCGCCCTATGATACAGGAAAGTCTCCTTGGTAGAAAAATAAACTTGATCAAAATGACAACTTAATGGTGCATAAATATCTCAGCTCTATATATCTGCTGACTTCGCTGCGAGAATAATTTGTAGCCGCGGTTAAAACAGAAAAAAAAGAAAGTCATCACAGGTTATGGATGTAAATGCCTTTTTTTCCCTTTTAGGTTTTTAATTCTCGCTACTATTAGTCAGCTAATGGAAAGAGACGGTGGTTTTTCCATAACATAAGCGGCGGAAAACGAGGTGTGAGAAATGATTCGCTGCTCCCTGAGAGCTACTGGTTATTTGTCTAATTAACGAGACCTGGATAAATAACGCCGTCAGTTTTATTTATTTATTTATTTAAAGGATATTTTGTAAAATAGATTAAAATGTAGAATAAACGATAGTCTCAAAAAGGAGATAAACCAACGACACCGACACTGTGCTACACATTTACACAGAGTCAGGTTGAGATGGATCATTGATGATGTCACAGTCCATGTAAGTGTTAGCTACTTAAAGGGACACTGTATTAAAAAATAGAGTTCCCGTTTTTTTTGCCGTTAACGAATTGGGCAGATCCTACTGACAGCCTCTACACGATTATTTTTGTAAGGTTTACTTTCCTATTTTTGGGTGATTTTACTCCTGTTTTGTCCCTCATCGCGCGCTGCTCCTCCTCTTCAGCTCAGGGAGTCCCCAACCTGGAAGTCCCTCAAGCTTTCCTGTTCTGAACAATTTGCGCTCGTATACAACTTGTGTAGTGCATGAACCACAAACTGCGCAGTGCTACAGGACTACAGGTGGGACTCAAATCGGATGCCTCTTCCTGGTTCTGATGCCAGAAGCTCAGCTCAGCCTCTGGGAGGAGCTAAGCCTCCGTACTCGGAAGGCTGAATCAGCCCTATGGTAGTCACCCTCCTCCAGGAGGGAGGAGAGGGACAAGGGTGCTCAGAGCACTGTGGCCACATTGAAAGATCACAATGCCAAAGTGTATTTTCCCTACTTGTCAACCCTATACCTGCAATCTTATCTTTTAACCCCTTCACTACCTTGATTGTGTAGACACAGCAGCCCAAGATCATGTTAACACCGTGTGATTGCAAGTGAAATTCATATGTTGCAAATTAGTTTTGTTTGCATTTGGGCCCCCGGAGGTGCCCCCAGAGTCTTAGCCCTTTGGGCATGATGCCTGAGGTGCTAAAATTGTTTAATCAGATGCGGAATGTCCTGACGTATCGGGCTTTCCCCGTCCGATGCACGGAGCCACAAGCTGCAGTTCTACCTGCAGTAACTCCTTTTGGCCAGCAGGTGGCATAGGTTTCAATTTTAAAAATATTCCCGTTTTTATTAAATATCTATTAAACCGTCTATTCTTTTAATTTGCAGCAAAAAGTCTCTTTATTAATTTTTTCGGCAAAGTTTTTCTTCCATTCTTCTTTTTTTAATAAGGGTTTTATTCTGTAACAGACATTATTATTGTTTATGGAACCTTAGATTTTATATTCAGGCATTTCGTGCAGCAGCTTTTTTGCAAACACAGTTTTAAAGTTGTTTTTTTTCTTCTTACCTCGTTTGGCAGCTTGTTGGCTTTTTCCGGCGGCTGGTCGGCTCTCTGTTCGGTGACTTTTTTTGGATGTGTTAGGCGATTTTGTGGCGTATCGTCGCGTGCGTTCAGCGTTTTTTCTGTGGCGTTTCGAATCGATCCAATTTTTTTAGATTGTAATGGAGTGTTATTGGCAGATTTTCGCCGCATTTTCAGCAATTTTTCGGGGATTTTCATGATCCGTTCGGTGTTTTTTTCATCACGCTTCGGTGAATGCTGAATTCACCGAACGGTCAGGGAATTTAATTTTCACAAGTGTGGGGAACGAAAAAACACCGAAATGGCAGTGACATTTCAGGGCTCTCTGAATAACCCCTTATGGCAGTTGAGACTTAACTACACACCAAATAATAACCACAGCCACGAGTTGCAGTTCTTCCTGCAGTAACTCCATTTGGCCAGCAGGTGGCGACATCTCCCTGCCGAACAGGTTATTACAGTAAGGAATAAACTGGGAATTTTCCAAAATATTTCTTACCGTATCAATAATAAATTATTTTCCAAAATAAAAAACACTGGTTCCTGACAGTGGTTTATTGGAAAAGCAGTTGGTATTGAAGGGGTTAATTTAGCTTTATTTATTATTTGTTAGGATTTTGCTCGATTTCTGGTAATTTTTAAGCCAGTTTAAAGTTTGAAAAAGCATGGTTTGATGAAGTTTCCCATACAGAGTCAAGTCAAAGGCCTCACATCACTCTTCCTTTAACCCCTTATGGACCAATGACGTAAATGTTCTGTTATAAATGCATTGACTTTTAAGACCCTTGGTCCTTAAGGGGTTAATCTGGAAATGTACAAGGTGACATAGCATAACGCGTAAGAGTTATTAAAGTGAAGTGCAAGCCTCCAGAAGTTTAATAAGCACTTTACTTTCACAGTTTTCTGACTCAGATCACGCCATATGGCGCAACAGTATTTGTCACTTTCCTAGACTTCAATGAATGATCCGCGACGGGACGTCGGCCAGTAGGACCCTTTCTTCTTCACGAGGAGGCATTGACAAGTCAGTGGGTGTTGCTGACATCCGTATGAATGACCGTCAAAATTATTAAGGACCATGCTGTTACGCTGAATACAGAACGTACTTTTGGAATTGTGTGTCAGTTGCGTGACGAGGACAGCCGCGGGAGTAAAAATATGTCCTTTGCTCAGGCTGTAATTGAACATAATAACGTAACGTCAATAACTCAAGGTGGCGATTGTAGTAATTTCCGCGTCTCGTGCTGACACATGAAACACCGCTGAACCTTCAGGACGAATAAACTTTTACAGCTGAAACAAAAATAGTGCTACATTGTATCTGTTACAAAAACAACAAAGAAATTAACGTCTTGTTTAAATACTGCCGCCTTGGATGGAAAAACTGCTGAAAAAACACAACACGCATCCCAAAAAAGCTGCTGTAAAGATGTCGGGAAAACCCCCCGAACACGCCCGAAAAAAGCAGACGATGCACCGAACATAGCTCCGATCAACCGTCGGAAAAAGCCGACAAACGAGGTAAAAAAAATCAAAAAAACATTGAAAGTTTCAAATTTGAAGCGCTGGTTGCAAAAAACGACTGGACAAAAATGTCTGGAATTAACATATAAAATCCTATGAATAATAATAAAAAGGTCTGTTACAGAAAAAAGAAACCCGCTATTTAAAAGAAAATCCAGAGAATTTTTTTTTTGGAAAAAATGCCTATAAAAAAGTCCTATAAAAAAAGAAATAAATAAAAAGACTTTTTGCTGTTAATTAAAAAAATGTAGTAAAAATTTTCACCGAAAAATGCCTACAATAAACATGAAAAATAAATAAAGAAAGAGACTTTTTGCTACAAATTAAAAGAATAGACGGTTTATTAGATATTCGATAAAAACAGGAATATTTTTTACATTGAAGCCTATGGGATTCGCCTGAATAAACCTGTCGAATGAAACCACTGAACATCAGGGCATTTCACTGACATTTCTCTGTTGTTCAGTGTCTGTGAATAGATTAACCATTGCTTCTCTATGGAGTATTTTACTGCCGACGAACAGCACTTTATTTCGCCGGCAAATTGCCTGCTCTCTGAATAGCCGAATAGCCCCGAAATGTCACCGTACGGCAATTTTGGGGCCAGATCTGCTCTCTCTGAATAACCCCTCATGTCTTGAAGAATTTAATACAAAATGCTTTAACGCTGAGCATATATAGTATATTACTTATTTCCAAAATCCAAAAGGCCGATATGAAAAGAAAACAAACATTTCCTCCATTTGTGTTAAAAGGCATCGGGAGTAAATGAACGCGAGATGGTCCGGCCAGATGCCGAGTGGCTCCCGTTTGGTTCATACATTACACCGTCTCGTGGATAAGCAAGATGCAAATGATGAGTAATTATCCGGCGACGCTTTTCAATGGAAGAAGAATTATTTTGGCTCCTGATTCACTGTTTACTTATGGGAAAAAAACATGCAGTGGCAGAGGGACTAATAAATCATAGTTTGGGAAGAAGAATCGATATACTGCGCAGATTCAAGTTCACTATGCTTTTTTTGTTAATTAAAAATAGTTAAAAAAATAAAAATTACATTTATTTAACCCGTTTACAACCGAGTGATCCCCCCCCCCAAATAAACACACTTTCAGGAGCAAGTGTTTTTTTCTTAAATCATTTTTAATTAATGCTACAGTAAGAAATGTTTTGTTTATTCCCGATGTATTCCTGAGTGTAATAACCTATTTGGCAGGTGGACGTCGCCATCTGCTGGCCACATGGAGTTACTGCAGGTCTGTCTCTGTGCAGGATCAGCTGGGGGGATGTCATTCATTCACACACATTCCCAGCTGGGTTTAAAAGGTGTCCATGCTGCAAAAGCTTTAATGGCAAGTTCTAAAACCCAAATGCAAACAAGCTATTGCTGCTGAGATTCTGTTTATTTTTCTTTTATTTATTATTCATATAGAAAAAAGAGCAAATAAATAAAAAATCATAATAACAAAACATAACGCTTCTTCAATAAGCAGCTCCCTTTTTCCAAAAAAAGATAATTATTACCAAAATGTTAAAAAACTGTTGTGATTTCATTAATATCCAAAGATTTTAGCATTGAACACCCTCCTCATTGTTTTAAACAGAATGGAATCTGCATCATTGTGTTTAACCCCTTAAGGACGGGGCAATTTTACAAGTTCCTCACTCTTCTAAAAGTAGACGCGCACTGAGCTCATTTTGACTAGGGATGTGCGTTTCGGGTTTCGGAATTTTGGAATTTTCACGAAATTTCCCGATTCGTGTTTTCGGATGCGGCCGATGATCTGAAAATGGCAGATATGAAAAGTTTTCCGAGCTGAAACGAAATATTTTCGGAATTTTCGAATGTACTTGAAATGTGTCAAATCGAAATTTATTGCTTTGAAACGAGAACAGACGTTCCGAAAAAACAAAAATTTCCGAAAATACGAAAAAGTCGATACAAAAACGAGCTAAGTGACACGAAAATACGAAACTTGGTCGAAATTCCGAGAAAAAAAATGTACACGAAAAACGAGTCCAGCCGAACCGAATCGAAACAGATATCGGTCGAAACGAGCCGAATCGAAAATTTTAAAAATCCGAAAAATCGAATCGAACCGAAAGAAAAATCGGTGCACAAGCCTAATTTTGACTGTTTTTACTCATCATGTTTAAACCCAATTTGAAGTCACGTTTTATTATACGACCCAGACAAGTTGTATATCATTTTTTTTGACAGACACAGCAGATTCCTAATATATCATTATTATATGTAGAAGTCATGCTCTGCCGGAATATTATAACAAAAAATGGAAAAAAACCAGAATTTTCAATAAAATTTCTATCATCCACAGTGTGTAAAGTAATTTTTTTCATATTTTTTTTCACCCAAGCCTTTGCGGTTATATATTATATGGAGTACGCTTGTTAAGAAAATTAGAACTGGGAACCCGTTACTTTATTTTTCTGAAATTACGTGATTTTAGCTAAAAAAAAACAATCATTAGTGCAGCATCATTGTTCACATTATAATTGAAATGTGAACAATAGTGCTACATTAATAAAAAAACAAAACAAAAAAACGATTTATTTTTTAAAATGTATTTATTTTTTATTATTGTTGTAATTTTTTAAATTTTTATTGTTACTTTCAACATGGTCATTTTTGGTATCATTGGAAAGGCCATGCTCTGGCCTTTCCAATGATAGGAAACATGATCCTCTAGCTGCTAGCGATCAGGAGATAGGGAGGTTCTTTAAACCCACCTATCTGCACCATAGGATTTCCTTAGGAAATCCCTGGGCAGCTAGGGGTTACCCAGTTAACTGAAGCCATCGCGCCATACGGGATGAGTCAGTTGATGAAGGGGACCCAAAGGTGGGGCTGCCATCCAAGATGGCGGCCTCCACCAGAAATAGGCCGCGATCCACTGCCGATCGAAGTCGAATCGCAGCCTGTCACCTAATTGGTTAATGTAATGCATCGCTGGAAAGGTCAGACTGTGACCTTTCCAGGGATGCCAGGCTTTATTCTCTACCCCCAGAGATGGGGAGAAAGAGGGATCCAAAGGATCCACCCCTTCAGGCGCTCCCTCTGCTCCGGCTTGGGCTTGAAACTGACATCATCATGTCCAGCACAATGACGTCAGTGCGCCGGAAGGGTATAAATATGCAGATCCGACTTCATGGAAGTCAGATCTGCGTTGGAGCTCCCGAGAGAGGTGAGTATCGGCAAGAGACGGGCTTCAGATGCCCAGGATGTACTATTCCGTCCTGCGGCATTACAGCCAGCTTGATGCAGGATGTAATAGTGCGTCCTGTGTCTTTAAGGGGTTAAGGTGTCATCATTATTATTATTATTGTTATATTGTGCGCTACTATCACACGTCGCCGGTATTAGCCGCTGGAAAATAATGCAGGCTGCTCTCTGCAGGCTCATTGTACAAGCGACGCATAGGAATGTAATTCCCAAATTAATTTATATGCAGATATTCATCTAAATGTCAAAGCCTTTTATTCTGAAAATACCATCTGACTTTCAAATCAGAGCCGGCATATGGTTCTCCGCGAGTGAATCTATACACAAGTCAGGAAAATGAAAATATATTGCTCTGTAAATCTTCCGGAAATACATTTTTCTAGTTTTATCTGCTTTAAAGGTTGTTTAATTTGGTGAAGTAATATGTTTATATATTTCCTTTTTTCTTTAATGTCATATTTTCCTTCTATATCATTTCATGGTTTAAGTGTTTGTGCAATCGATGTATCAATGTGCTGTGTATTACCCTAACTTATTGTAACATCTGCACCGCGCTGCGCAATATATCGCCGCGAAACACATAAACATATAATGATAATAATCAATGTTTTGCACCACGTTGCATCGTTTATTTTGTTTAGCATTTTTATTTATTTTGCTAAAATCTGAAGATGTTAGACCGTTTGCCTAAATGTCTATAGGGTTTAATCAGAGAGAGCCGAACTGGCCCCGAAATTGAACGGTGACTTTCCCCGTATGGTGCAATTTCATGGCCATTAGGCTATTCAAAAAATGGCAGTTTGCCAAATATTGGCGAATTGCCAGCGAAATACTGTGCCTGTTCGGCAGCAGTGAAATCCTCAATGGTTAATCTATTCACAGACACCGAATAGCAGAGTCCGCCCGGGTGAAATGCCCTGCTGTTCGGTGGTTTTATTTGACAGGTTTAGGCTAGGGTCAGACTAACGCATTTTTCGCGTTGTCCGTGAAAAAGTGCGTGCCAACGAATGGACGCATTTTTTCACGGAATACGCGATAGCGGTCATACGCTGCGCATTCTCGTCCGTGATTTTGTACGGATCATCAATAAAACACTTTTTGCGTCTGGCCGTTATGTTGGCCGGACATGAGCAGCGTCTGACGTCTCCCAATCACGCACACACGCCGCTAGCGGACGCAGCGCACTCTGTACGTCCGTACTAGCGGTTCTACGTTCTTGCAAAAATGCGTTCGTTTGCCGCTTGCGTTGCGCAGCCGCACTTTTGTGCGGCCGTTCTTCGTATGCTGCCCGGCATTGGACGTCATTTGTTGCTAGCACGGCCGTGATTAAGTGCGGCTAAATGCACGTTAATACTGCGTTAGTCTGACCCTAGCCTTAATCAAGCGAATCCCATAGACTTCAATGTTAAAAATATTCCCATTTTTATTAAATATTTATTCAACCATTTATTCTTTTAATTTGCAGCAAAAGTTTCTTTATAAAAATTTTTTAAGGATGTTTTAGGCATTTTTCGGCAACTTTTTTTTCAGATTTTCATTAAATAGGGTTTTTTTATGTAACAGACATTGTTATTATTCATAGGACCTTAGATTTTATTTTCAGGCATTTTCCTGTAGTAGTTTTCTTGCAAACGCAGTTTTAAAGTGTTGGTGTTTTTTTTATTTACCCCATTCGGCGGCTTGGCAGCTCTCTATTCAGCAGCTGTTTTCGGATGTTTTGGGCGGTTTTGAGGTCGATCACTGAGTGCGTTCAGCATTTTTTCTGCAACGTTTTGAATCTATACAATTTTTTCAGATTGTATCGGCAGGTTATCGGCAGATTTTCAGATATTTTTTTGGGGGGGGGGGTTCCTGATCCGTTCAGTGGCACTTTGGAGACCATGCGGTGAATGCTGAATTCACTGCACGGTCAGGGAATTTGATATGAAAAAGCGGCGAAACTCTCTGAATAACCCCTTATGGCAAACGAGACTTAACACCACACACCGAATAATAACCACAGCCACGAGCTGCAGTTGTAAGTGCAGTAACTCCATCTGGCCAGCAGAAGGCGACATCTCTCTGCCAAATAGGTTATTGCAGTAGGTAATACATTGGGAATATTCCCAAATATTTCTTACTGTATAATTAAGTAAAAATGATTTTCCAAAAAAGAAACAACTGGTTCCTGATTTTCTTTTTTTTTTTTTAGAAATCATTTGGTAGTGAAAGGGTTAAAGCATTAGAAAGGCTCACCAAAAATGTAAATTTTTACCTCTATTTGCTTAAAAATAGAGATCTGTAGTAACAGTTTGCATTTTAGAGCTGAGCTCTCGTCTTACTGTCTCTAAACTCTGTAACCTGATATCGATCTCCCTCCTCTGAACAGCAGAACTATTCTTGACGTATGGCGAACAAGATGAGTAGCAAAAGAGCAGGGTTCGGCAGCACGCTGAAGGTGTGTCGGAGAAAACAAGGCAAGGGATTTACTCCTCGTTTGCAGAAAATAGGGAATAAATCTGAACTGCGAAGAAATGGTTAAACATCCCTTAAATGCTTCTCATACCAAACCGGATTTAATAATGCTTGCTTTTAATAGTGCTAGCATTTAACCCTTTCACTACCAAGGAATTTTCTAGTTAACTAGCGTCAGGAAACAGAATTTTTTTAAGCTAGAAAAGAATAATAGCATTTATTTAACCCCTTCTCTAACAAGCGATTTTCCAGAAAACTGCTGTCAGGAACCAGTGTTTTTTGGGTTGTTTTTTTTTTTTGGAAAAACATTTTAATTACTCATACGGTAAGAAATATTTGGGAATATTCCCAGTGTATTCCCTGCTGTAATAACCTTCGTGGCAGGGAGATGTCGCCATCTGCTGGTCGAAAGGAGTTACTGCAGTTCTAAGCTCCGTGCAGGATGAGCTGGGGACATGTCAGTTAGAGACATTCCCACCTGGTTTTAAGAAGTGTTGGCGCCTCGGGCATCATGCTCACACTGCTAAGACTTTAGGGGGCATGTTCTGGGGACACATTTCCTTTGCATTGCTCCTGTGGAACAACATATTGACTGTGCTCTATATCGGGGCAGCAGGAGGCGCCTTGCAGATTGAGTATAGTCGATCTTGATAGCGAATGGGGTTAAGACTTACTTTGAGCAACACTAGAGTTTAAGACCATATATTCCTCACTCTGTATTCATTAATAATTAATTAATTGATTGATTTAATTACTTAATTAACTTATTTATTTATTAATCCCAAGTATCCATTATTTTAGTTAGGGCCATAATATCTCAAACGAGGGCAGTGAGTCATTAGTGTCGTCAGAAAGGCATGTAATATTGTCTAGTGACATGAAATAATCACACACAGATATGACACTGTGATCATTTCCAGCGTTCGTCATCTGGCAAGCTTCACTGCCGATTTAGAACAGCGCGTGCAACATGCAGAATCCCTCGTCCTCCTCCGTCCTTCCTTTGAACGTCAGGCTCTCCATTATGATACATTATTTTCCCTTATACTTTTTAATAATATATTCCTCGTGATGGTGACAGCTTTGATAAAACATCCCGAGCACCTGATAGCTATTTAATTTCACCAGCACAATTATATATTCGCCTGGAGATCATTAATGTAATTGTATGAAGATGTGTTTTGATTGTTGCAGTGTCGCTGACATTAAAATTGCGCTGTTAAATTGTCATAAAAGGAGAAAGAGGGAAAAAAAATGATATTAAAGAGAAATAACTACTTACAAAAAAAATATTATTGTACATGAACTTGCTCGCGATGTGGGAAAAGAATCTGAGGCTCACCCCCGACGGCTCTGATTCCATCATAAAAGACTCGGCAGATTCATTTCCTACGCCGCGAGCAAGTTCATTGTTTTTCTTGGAGGGAAATATAAAGAAACATCACGCAGAGGGATGTGCCACCCCATAAATAGGCAGGAGGCGATTCATACCGAGCCATGCAGGCTCTGAACAACGTGAGTGGACTAGAGGGGTTATTCAGAGAGCACCGAAACGTCACCGACATGTCGGTGCTCTTTTGTTCCCGCAATTTGGGGAATCATATTCTCCAATCCTGCGGTGAATTCAGCATTCACCTGTAGAGTCCCCGAAGTGCAGGGAAAAGCCATCAAACGGATGCGAAAAGTCACAGAGAATCCGCTGAAAATCCACCGAATCAGAATGATTCGAAACGGATTTCTGCTTGTTTTACAATTAGGATTAGGGTCCCTTTTAGGTATTAGGTTAGGATTTGGCTTACCTTTAGGGTCAGGGTTATATTTAGGGTTTGTGTTAGGATTAGGGTTACAGTTAGAATCAGGACTACAATATCTGCTTGCAGCTTGATTTTATGGTTAGGGATACTTTTAGGGTTAGGGCTACTTTCCCTGCTTGTTTTTTGATTAGGGTTAGGGCTACTGTTCCTGCTTGTTTTATGATTAGTGTTAGGGTTACTGTTCCTGCTTGTTTTATGATTAGGGTTAGGGTTACTGTTCATGCTTGTTTTATGATTAGGGTTAGGGTTACTGTTCCTGTTTGTTTTTTTTATTAGGGTTATGGTTACTGTTCATGCTTGTTTTATGATTAGGGTTATGGTTACTGTTCCTGCTTGTTTTATGATTAGGGTTAGGGTTACTTTTCCTGATTGTTTTATGATTAGGGTTAGGGTTACTGTTCCTGCTTGTTTTATGATTAGTGTTAGGGTTACTGTTCCTGCTTGTTTTATGATTAGGGTTATGGTTACTGTTCCTGCTTGTTTTATGATTAGGGTTATGGTTACTGTTCCTGCTTGTTTTATGATTAGGGTTAGGGTTACGTTTCCTGATTGTTTTATGATTAGGGTTAGGGTTACTGTTCCTGCTTGTTTTATGATTAGTGTTAGGGCTACTGTTCCTGCTTGTTTTATGATTGGGTTATGGTTACTGTTCCTGCTTGTTTTATGATTAGGGTTATGGCTACTGTTCCTGCTTGTTTTATGATTAGGGTTAGGGTTACGTTTCCTGCTTGTTTTATGATTAGGGTTAGGGTTACTGTTCCTGCTTGTTTTATGATTAGGGTTATGGTTACTGTTCCTGATTGTTTTATGATTAGTGTTAGGGTTACTGTTCCTGCTTGTTTTATGATTAGTGTTAGGGTTACTGTTCATGCTTGTTTTATGATTAGGGTTAGGGTTACTGTTCCTGTTTGTTTTTTTTCTATTAGGGTTATGGTTACTGTTCATGCTTGTTTTATGAATAGGGTTATGGTTACTGTTCCTGCTTGTTTTATGATTAGGGTTAGGGTTACGTTTCCTGATTGTTTTATGATTAGGGTTAGGGTTACTGTTCCTGCTTGTTTTATGATTAGTGTTAGGGCTACTGTTCCTGCTTGTTTTATGATTGGGTTATGGTTACTGTTCCTGCTTGTTTTATGATTAGGGTTATGGCTACTGTTCCTGCTTGTTTTATGATTAGGGTTAGGGTTACGTTTCCTGCTTCTTTGATGATTAGGGTTAGGGTTACTGTTCCTGCTTGTTTTATGATTAGGGTTATGGTTACTGTTCCTGATTGTTTTATGATTAGGGTTAGGGCTACTGTTCCTGATTGTTTTATGATTAGGGTTACATTTCCTGATTGTTTTATGATTAGGGTTATGGTTACGTTTCCTGATTGTTTTATGATTAGGGTTATGGTTACTGTTCCTGCTTGTTTTATGATTAGGGTTATGGTTACTGTTCCTGCTTGTTTTATGATTAGGGTTATGGCTACTGTTCCTGCTTGTTTTATAATTAGGGTTAGGGTTACGTTTCCTGCTTGTTTTATGATTAGGGTTATGGCTACTGTTCCTGCTTGTTTTATGATTAGGGTTACTGTTCCTGCTTGTTTTATGATTAGGGTTATGGTTACTGCTAATGATTGTTTTATGATTAGGGTTAGGGCTACTGTTCCTGATTTGTTTTATGATTAGGGTTATGGTTACTGTACCTGCTTGTTTTATGATTAGGGTTATGGTTACTGTTCCTGCTTGTTTTATGATTAGTGTTAGGGTTACTGTTCCTGCTTGTTTTATGATTAGGGTTAGGGTTACTGTTCATGCTTGTTTTATGATTATGGTTGGGGTTACTGTTCCTGTTTGTTTTTTTTTATTAGGGTTATGGTTACTGTTCATGCTTGTTTTATGATTAGGGTTATGGTTACTGTTCCTGCTTGTTTTATGATTAGGGTTAGGGTTACGTTTCCTGATTGTTTTATGATTAGGGTTAGGGTTACGTTTCCTGCTTGTTTTATGATTAGGGTTAGGGTTACTGTTCCTGCTTGTTTTATGATTAGGGTTATGGTTACTGTTCCTGATTGTTTTATGATTAGGGTTAGGGCTACTGTTCCTGATTGTTTTATGATTAGGGTTACATTTCCTGATTGTTTTATGATTAGGGTTACGGTTACTGTTCCTGCTTGTTTTATGATTAGGGTTAGGGTTACGTTTCCTGATTGTTTTATGATTAGGGTTATGGTTACTGTTCCTGCTTGTTTTATGATTAGGGTTACTGTTCCTGCTTGTTTTATGATTAGGGTTATGGTTACTGCTAATGATTGTTTTATGATTAGGGTTATGGTTACTGTTCCTGCTTGTTTTATGATTAGGGTTATGGTTACTGTTCCTGCTTGTTTTATGATTAGGGTTATGTTTCCTGCTTGTTTTATGATTATGGTTAGGGCTACTGTTCCTTACTTGTTTTATGATTAAGGTTAGGGCTACTGTTCCTTGTTGTTTTATGATTAGGGTTACTGTTCCTGATTGTTTTATGATTAGGGTTAGGGTTACTGTTCCTGCTTGTTTTATGATTAGGGTTAGGGTTACTGTTCCTGCTTGTTTTATGATTAGGGTTAGGGTTACTGTTCCTTACTTGTTTTATGATTAGGATTAGGGCTACTGTTCCTGCTTGTTTTATGATTAGGGTTAGGGTTACATTTCCTTGTTGTTTTATTATTAGGGTTACTGTTCCTGCTTGTTTTATGATTAGGGTTAGGGCTACTGTTCCTGCTTGTTTTATGATTGGGTTATAGTTACTGTTCCTGCTTGTTTTATGATTAGGGTTACGTTTCCTGCTTGTTTTATGATTAGGGTTAGGGTTACTGTTCCTGATTGTTTTATGATTAGGGTTACGTTTCCTGATTGTTTTATGATTAGGGTTAGGGCTACTGTTCCTTACTTGGTTTATGATTAAGGTTAGGGCTACTGTTCCTTGTTGTTTTATGATTAGGGTTACTGTTCCTGATTGTTTTATGATTAGGGTTACTGTTCCTGCTTGTTTTATGATTAGGGTTAGGGTTACTGTTCCTGCTTGTTTTATGATTAGGGTTAGGGTTACTGTTCCTGCTTGTTTTATGATTAGGGTTAGGGTTACATTTCCTGCTTGTTTTATGATTAGGGTTAGGGTTACTGTTCCTTACTTGTTTTATGATTAGGATTAGGGCTACTGTTCCTGCTTGTTTTATGATTAGGGTTAGGGTTACTGTTCCTGCTTGTTTTATGATTAGGGTTAGGGTTACATTTCCTGCTTGTTTTATGATTAAGGTTATGGTTACTGTTCCTTGTTGTTTTATGATTAGGGTTATGGTTACTGTTCCTTGTTGTTTTATGATTAGTAGGGATGTGCATGAGTTTTTTTTTTCGTTTTGTTTCTTTTTTTTCTGGTCTTTTTTATTTTAGGTAATTTCGGACAGTTTTTTGTTTCAATTCGATTCGGTTCAGTGATTCGGCGACTCGGATCAATTTGGCGATTCTGATTGATTTGCGATGGATTCGGTTGATTCGGATCAGTTGTTTTTTTGTTTTTTTAGGAGTTATTTAGTTTTTTATAGCTTATTTAAGAATGGGAAGTAGATTACTACCAATAGAATGAAATTTTCATTACTTACCTAGTTTTGTTTAGTATATCTTAGACATTTTTTTTGGTGGAATTTTAGGTTTCCTAACTTTTTTAAAGAAACAAGGCTTTTTAACCCATAGGTTTCAATACAGCATATGAATCTTCACACTGCTGGGAAGCACCTCTCTGCAGATTGATTCGGATCGGTTAATTTTTTTGGGTCTGTTAGTGTTTGTCTTCAAACCTTCGTGAATCAGCTCCATGTGGAATTCCATCCGCCGTCACAATAATAATGAGTGTTATTACGGCCACATCCCCTTCTCACAAATAATAAAAAAAACAGAATAAGCGATTGGAATGATTGCACATAAAAAGTATTACGCACATAATTCAGCATGCAAATCGAGGAACTTACAGAGAACAATTGATGTGATCTCTCGGTTCCGTTCGGAAGACAGCTGCATATATAAAGGGATTATGCTAAAATATTCTGCACAAATGAGTTTCTAAAGCAGAAATTAGTAGATTTTCAGGATGTGTGCGTTTTAACTGTCACAGCTGTTATAATATAATGGAATTTCAGAATTAATGTAGTGTTTCTGGCATGCATTGACTACATTATTATGCCCTGTCCAACGAGATATTTAATAGTTCATGTAGCTGTTTTTAGAGTGCATTATTCCGATTTAAAGGGCGACACAGGGATGAAAATGCATTAAGCCAAATCATTAGGACGGCAGATTATTAAAATGTTTTGTCACTCTAACCTAGGTGGTCTCCTTGCAGTTACAGGGCAAATACCGTCAATGTCCATAATATTTACATACGTCTTCATGGTCAATAAAGACTCCTCATATTGGGGTCTCCAGTGATATATCTGCTCCTGAATGCATCGTTCATGTGTTACCTTGTACTTATGTTGTCATGTGTCTCATCTAAAAAAATGTCTCCATATTTAGCAAGAATGCAGGTCCTCACTAGCTCATTTCACCTTTTCAGAGCTTGGACTTGCAGCCCAGGACCTGATTTATTTCCTCCATCTGACCCTTGTCTTTTCCGGTGTCTACTGCCTCTCAGGAAGGACAGAGGGCACAAACGCCCTCCACTGCAGCTAAAATATGCTTTTTTTAAAAAAAAATAACACAGCTTCTCATCCTTACCTGTACCCCACCTGTACCCCCACCTGTACCCCCACCTCCCACCTCAAAAGGTAAAAATAAAATAGATAATCGTAAGACTGAATTCAAATTGTATTATTACTTTTTTATTTGTATTAATTATTTTTGTGCCAAAAAACTGGTGGGGCGCTGCCCCGTCCACCCAAATGGGTGAGCCTCCCCTGCTTTCCCTCTATATACTTAAGCCTTACCCCTCCCTCCTTGCCAGATTATTGTGTTTTGCATGTATGCACAGACTCTTCTCAGCAGCCTGCCTTGTTTCCAGAGACCGTCAGCCTGCCTCGTTTCCAAAGACCCTCCGCTTGCCTTGTTTCCAGAGACCCCCAGCCTGCCTTGTTTCCAGAGACCCTTAACCTGCCTTGTTTCCAAAGACCCTCAGCTTTCCTTGTTTCCAGAGATCCTCAGCCTGCCTCATTTCCAAAGACCCTCAGCCTGCCTCATTTCCAAAGACCCTCAGCCTGCCTTGTTTCTAGGGACCATCGACTGCATTGTTTCCAAAGACCCTTGGCCTGCCTTGTTTCCAGAGATCCTCAGCCTGCCTCATTTCCAAAGACCCTCAGCTTGCCTTGTTTCTAGGGACCATCGACTCCCTTGTTTCCTGAGACCCTCATCCTGCCTCATTTCGAAAGACCCCTAGCCTGCCTTGTTTCCAGAGACCCTCATCCTGCCTCATTTCCAAAGACCCTTAGCCTGCCTTGTTTAAGAGACCCTCATCCTGCCTCATTTCCAAAGACCCTTAGCCTGCCTTGTTTCCAGAGACCCTCAACCTGCCTCATTTCCAAAGACCCTTAGCCTGACTTGTTTCCGGAGACCCTCATCCTGCCTCATTTCCAAAGATCCTCAGCTTGCCTTGTTTCCAGAGACCCTCAGCCAGTCTTGTTCCAGACCTGTCCACAAGCAAAGAAGGAGCGAGCACTCAGTCTTCCAAGTGTGGCAGATTTCTTGGAAAAACTGACAATGTTTCGGCCCTATGTGGTCCTTTTTCAAGGTTTTAATTAATTACACAGGAAACCATCACTTTGGATAGTCACACTCTATTTTTTAATGTACTAACTTTATTTGACGTTGCCATCTGCTGGCCAAAAAAATGCTACTACAGCTGGGGCTTTGTGCTGAATCGCCTGGGGAGCCGTGTTTTAGAAACAGAGTCCCGGCTGTTCAAACTATTGTAGCACCTCGGCTGTCATGCCCAAGGGGACTGACACCTTTAGGATCTGTTCCAGACCCCATTAGAAAAAAAGATTTTATTTGCAGAACAAGAATTTGCTTTATATTGCCCCAGAAATAGACCAAACCGAGTATACGCAATAATGGGGCACCAGCAGGCACTTTTTAAGATTGAGTATATTTGATCTTGCTAGTAAAAGAGTTAACCCTGGAAATGCAAATGTAGTTTGTTTGCTTTTTGGGCTCCAGAAGCTGCTCTCAAAGTTTTAGCGCTGTGGGCATGATGCCCAAGGTGTTAAAACTGGCTAAAATCGGCAGGGGAATGTCCTGACATATCAGGCTTTCCCCAGCCGATGCACGGAGCCACGAGCTACAATTCAACCTGCACTAACTCCATTTTGCCAGCAGGTGGCGACATCTCCCTGCCCATAGGTTATTACAGTAAGGAATACATTGGGAATAATCCCAGATATTACTTAATGCAGGGCTCAAAATTTCAAGTCCCAAGCTACTAGCCAAGCCTTAAGAGTTACGCGCCACTAGCTGCCTCACCTAACCTCTATCCTGCCCTGCCTACCTCTGCATTTCCACTCGCCCTCATGTAATTTCCACTCGCCAAATGCGAGCAGGCGAGTGGAAATTTTGAGGCCTGACTTAATGCATAATTAAATTACAAAATGATTTTCCAAAAAACTAATGGTTCATGGCAGTGGATTTTTGGTAAACTTGCTTGGCAGTGAAGGGGTTAAGTGAAGGAGATAATGCGGTAGCCTTGTAAAATGCTGGGGGGGAAAAAACCACAGCAGATTTATGCCATCGGAGTCTGATGAGAAAAGCATTTCTCCCATTCAATCAATTAAATAAGTAAAAGCAAAGCTTGCATGAAATTGGGATACCCCCGCGTGAGATTATTTGCGGCATGCACTCTCGGTTTATTATCAGACCGAGGCGGTAAATGATGGTGCTAATGAACACGAGAAGGTGCCCCGCTTGACTGTAGTACATCTGGAGGTTGACAGCTGGATATTATATACACCTAATTTACCAGAAGAGTAAATAAAGCCACAGAGAGTTCGCATCACCTACAGCCCGTGGCTTAGCAGGTTTTACCATTTAGCGCAGGAAACAAAGAAAGAATAAATTATGTGTAAATCACGCTGTACGTCTCGAGCGTTACGAGTCCCCGTGGTGCAATATGTACAAAAGTAAATGTGTTCGGTGTAATTATATTTTCTGGTATTGTAACCTTGTGTGAAAATGATATTAAAAAAAATAATAATAATAACGTTATGCGTTTGAAGGGTCAGAGCTCCGGCAAAGTGAATGTCGCAGCCGTTTTTCTCGTAAGATTTTCTGCAAATTTCATGTTTTCCCTTCAACGCGGAATATATCATTTATTCATTCAGTTGTGCCATGAGCATTTTTTTTTTTTTTTTTTTTTAAATGAATATTTCGGGGGGGAAAAGTCACAAAGGTCGACGGAAGCGAATCGTTCGTCTTTCTAGAACATTTCACTTTGAGCCGCGACTGTTTGATAAGCGATTCTTTTACGTTTTGTAAATAGACCCAAGAAAGTATAAATAAAGCAATGGTGTTATTTTTATTATCTAAATGATCACAAAGCAGAATGTTACCAGGGTTATTCAAAGAGAGCCAAATTGGCCGCCGAATTACACCGTATGGGGAATTTCCCCTTAAGGTGCAATTTCTTGGCCATTCGGCTATTCAAAAAGCTGGCAATTCGCCAACATTTGAACAATGGTGATACGGTAATCTCCGACGTCAGTGAAATCCCCCATAGAGAAGCAATAGTTAATCTATTCACATTGAACAGCAGAGAATGTCAGTGAAATGCCCTGCTGTTCGGTGGTTTCATTCGGCAGGTTTAATCAGGAGAATCCCATAGGTTTCAATGTTAAAAATATTCCTGTTTTAATTCAATATCTAATAAACCGTTTATTATTTTAATTAAAGGTTTAGGCCGGCATCAGATGAACGCAGTGATCATGTCCGTGTAGCTGCACAGTTTATGTTCGTTGTAGCATAGAATCATGATCAATAGAGACCCACACACGAAGTAGGTGCGCACCGAACTGCGCATGCATAACGCACGTGGCAAACGGCCGCAAGTTAGGCAAGAACGTAAAACCGCTAAGAAGGACGCGCAGAGTGCACCACATCTGCATAGCGGCCTGTGTACGTTATGCTGCGATGTCCATAACGTTGGCGCTCAGAAGTTTTTTTGGTCTGGCTGACTGTACCTGTATTTTAATTATAATTAATTTTGTTTCCCATATTTCCCTTTTTTGTTCTAAATCCGTTAAAAAAAACGGACGTGTGGTGTCTACAGTATCTTCCGTCAGTACGTACATCCACTATGCACGCACGCAGAGTGCGCTCAGACTGCGTTCATCTGACATTAGCCTTAATCAGGCGAATCCCATTGGTTTCAATGTAAAAAAAAAATCCCCGATTTTCTAAAATATTTAATCGACTGTTTATTCTTTTCATTTGCAGCAAAAAGTCTCTTTATTATTTTTAATATAATCTTTTAGAAATTTTTTGGGATTTCTTTTGGTGACATACTTTTTTTGATTTTTTTTTTTCTTTTAATTGGCATTTTTTTTCTGTAACAGACCTTTTTATTGTTGGTGACATTTCGGTGCTCTCTGAATAACCCCTATAGTGTGATAACATTTTCGGAGATAGAAAACTCAACACTAGGGATGGGCTGCCGGTTCGAATAGTTTTGAAGTTCGATTCGAACATCGACTGTTCGAAAGTTCGCAAACTTTGAACTTTTCGGAACGTTTGTGGAAAGTGCGAGAAAAAAAATGTTTTAAAAAAATGCTTAATAGATCCTAAAAAATCTAAAAATAAAGAGATTCTTTACTGTAGAATATAATAATAAACGGTTTATTAGATATTGAATTAAAACAGGAATATTTTTAACATTGACGCCTATGGGATTCATAAACATTTCCCACTCATTGTTGGTCAAACATTTCGTATCCTTGTTGGTCAAACAATTCCCATTCCTTATTGTTCAAACATTTCCCACTCCTTTTTGGTCAAACATTTCCCACTCCTTGTTGGTCAAACATTTCCCACTCCTTGTTGGTCAAACATTTCCCATTGGTCAAACATTTCCCACTCCTTGTTGGTCAAACATTTCCCACTCATTGCTGGTCAAACATTTCCCATGTCTTCAAATCACATTTAAACATGAGCAAAAGCGGTAAAAATTAGCTCAGCGCACAGCGGTGAAATGGCTCAGCACTCAGCAGTGAAAGGGTTAAAAACATTTTTTTTTCATTGTTTCCTGTCCCCCAAGGCACTACCTGGACCCCCATACACCTTTTATGGCAAATATCTTGCATATATGCCCTCTTGGAGGGGACCTTAATTTTCGAACATTCGAGCCTCATTGACTTGCATGGTGTTAGAATTGTGTTCGAGTTCGCAGTCAAACTTTTTCGGGTGTTCGAGTTCGAATGTGAACCGGACACGGGGGTGTACGCCCATCACTACTCAACACAAGCAGCAGTTTAATTGTAGAATCTGGGGGTGAAACTCACAGACCGTGTTTAAGTTTTAAATTCCACAATCTTGGTTTTTGCTACTTTCCAGGGTGTTATTCTTCTTCTTAATGTGAGAGCAGACATTTCAGTGATTTCTACTCCTCCGTCACAGTTTAGAAGGTAATGTTGTGTGCAAAATCATTAATTGCTACCAGCTGCTCTCATTTACCGAAGACGCGTCTGTAGCGTTACTTAGAACTCGGGCTTTGCAGAGCTGGGACTGGATTTGCTTTTTTCGGTGTTTAATCTGTTTATTGTGGAATCTGTTCTGTAATATCAACACTTCTGGCACAAACGTCTTTAACGTGTTATTTAGGAACATGTAAGAAAATTGAAAGAATCACAATAAAGGAGCTTTAATTCCGCGACTGGGGGAATCCTCATAGGAGCAGCCATTAGGTTGGCGTAGAGTAGGACCCACTGCAGATGAGGTACATTGACATTGTGATGGATTTAGCAGTTAGCGATCGGATTTTGTAAACAAATCTTCATCGATTTACAACTTCAGTCAGGTGTTTTTGTATCTTTGGATATATGGATGGGTGGAGTGCTCTGAATTTTATGAGAGATATATACAGGACGGGCACCCCTTATCTAGAATGGTGGGTGTGACAGACTCAGCTGTCTCTGGGGCAGTTGGAGGAGCCTGGGTGCTAGCCTCCTTCTTACTGACTATTGACCAAGGTGCTACCTGGGATTTGCCATCTAGATTGCCCAGGGAATCCAGGATATAATGTTGACTATGTGTAGAGTCTCCTGTTTTGTCTCTGTATAGTGTACATATCTGTATTAGCTGTCCTCTGTCTGTATAGTGTAGGCTTGTGCACCGATTTTTTTTTCGGTTCGATTCGGTTCGATTTTTCGGATTTTTAAACTTTTCGATTCGGCTCGTTTCGACCGATTTCGGTTTCGATTCGATTCGGTTCGGCCCGTTTTTCGGGTACATTTTTTTTTCGGAATATCGACCATTTTTCGTATTTTCGTGTCACTGTGCTCGGTTTTTGTATCGACTTTTCGTAATTTCGGAAATTTTCGTTTTTCGGAATTGCACATTTTTCGGAATATCGACCATTTTTCGTATTTTTCGTGTCATTTTGCCCGTTTTTTGTATCGACTTTCCTTTTTTTCGAAAAAATTTCGTTTTTCAGAAAATTTTCGTTTTTACAAAATTTTCGTTTTTCGGAAAATTTTCGTTTTTCGGAAAATTTTTGTTTTTCGGAACATCTGTTCTCCTCGTTTGACACATTTCAAGTCCATTCGAAAAATCCGAAAATATTTCGTTTCGGCTCGGAAAACATTTCGGATCTGAACTTTTCGGATCTAAAATTTTTCGGAAATTCGGCCGCATCCGAAAACACGAATCGGGAAATTTCGTGAAAATTCCGAAATTCTGAAACCCGAAACGCACATCCCTAGTATAGTGTACACTTGCTGTTGCTGTAAGAAGATTCCTTTGTTTCCCCTGCTTCCCTCAACCCCCTTCCTCCTAGGCTGCTTAAGATAAGATTGAATGTGTAAAGGATCCATTGTGTTGAATGTCCCTTCCCATTATCCTGTGACTGAAGTCTGTTGATAGTATCTGTAATGTATTCTTGAAAGGGTGTTCTCCCTCAACTGTTTTTAGCTGTGTGTTTCAAATAAAGAGTCAGTCCTTATTTTGCTACTCTGAAACATTGGTCATGCCTGGTGATTTTAGGGAAGATTTGGGGCTGCTGATGCTGGATTTCGGGGTCCAGGTTGGAGAAAGCTAGAGCTTGACAGAGGCACACAGTCAGTGTGCCAGGCAGTCAGTTACAGTGGGGACCCCAAGCATTACGGATTTTGGAGTCTCCTGGATTTTGGGAGAATCCAGTGTTGGAGGGGAGGATGAATGTGACAGAGCAGCCATGTTACATTTCTTTGTGCGGTACCAGGGAGTAATTTCAAATTTAATAGCTGTAGTAAAAAAAATAGAATAAAATGGTTGCTCTAACCCTAGCCCTGACCTAACCGTACACATAACCCTAGTGCTAAATTAATCATATGAGACCCAGAAACTTTAACCCTAACCCTAGCCCTAACATAATGCTAGCCCTAACCTGATCCTAATCATGTGACACAGAAACGCTAACCCTAACCTGAGATTCAGAAACTTTAACCCTAACCCTAGCCCTAACCTAACCCTACACCTAACCCTAGTGCTAATCCTATGAGATTCAGAAATTTTAACCCTAACCCTAGCCCTAATGTATCTCTAGCCCTAATCCGACCCCTAATTATATGACACACAAAACCTCTAACCCTAACCCTAACCTAATCCTACACCTAACCCTAGTGCTAATCATATGTCACTCAAAACCTCTAAACCTAACCCTAGTCATATGACACAAAGAAACTCTAACCCTAAACCTATCCCTAACCCTACACCTATCCCTAGCACTAATCATTTGTCACATAGAAACTCTAACCATAACCTTAACCTGGCCCTAATCATATGACACACAGAAACTCTAACCCTGACCTAACTCTAGCCCTAACCCTACTGTTAATCATATGACATCCAGAAACTCTAACCCTATCCCTAACCTGACCTTAGTCATATGACACACACAAACTCTAACCCTAAACCTAGCCTAACCCTACACCTATCCCGAGCACTAATCCTATGACAACCAGAAACTCTGACCCTTTCCCTAACCTAACTCTAACCCTAACCCACGCCCGAGCTCCCCTCAACCCATTTTTTATGTATTATACATAAAGATTCTGAATATCAGAAACGGACGAATTTATCAAATGTTCCCGATATTCCGAATCGGCTGATTCCGAAACACGCTGCAGGCGTCTAGCACTTGAGATATTATTTTTAATCGAATAATAGGTTTTAATAACATATTGTTGCTGATCCCATCCCCCACCCCTCAATAAAAACGAATATTGACATAAAGGAGAGAAATGCCGGAAGCTAATCTTATTTGAGAATGAGATTGTTTTCCCGATCAGGTTAAACAGATTGTTTGTGCGCAGATCGTCGCCGTACGTAATGAATTGTTCGCCCCGGCGCTGTGTTTCGCATATCACTCTAAGCCCCTGTTGCTTTTGTTATATGCAACCCACTGTTCTCAAAGACGAAAAAATCCATGGAAATGCTTAACACAGAAACAACATTATTAACATTTATAATTCTCTAATAATATAAACTCTGTGAAGACTTGACACATTTCATAATTACTTTATTTACCATCGGACTATTAAAAGACACGTATGGAATGAGCGATTAAGAATGGCGGAGGAAGAGAGAGAGTAAAAACAGAGATTTATAGCTGGGAATGAGGAAAATTCTATAGTTTTGACGATGCAAACTAATTAAAATGAATAAATTATAAAGAAAGTCCAAATAAAACACTTCTGTGCTTTTCTTGCCGTGAATGCAGAGTTATTCAAAGAGCAGCGGAATTCTAACGGAATTTTGGTGTTCTTTCGTTCCCTGCACTTCAGGGAATCAAATTCCATGACCCTGCAGGGAATTCAACATTAAGGCTAGGGTCAGACTAACGCATCTTTTGCGTTGTCCGTGAAAAAGTGCGTTCGAACGAATGGACGCATTTTTTCACGGAATACCTGATAGCGGTCATACGATGCGCATTTTCGTCCGTGATTTTGTACGGATCATCAATAAAACACTTTTTGCATCTGGACGTTATGTTGGCCGGACATTAGCAGCGTCCGACGTCTCCTAATCACGCACACATGCTGCTAGTGGACGCAGCGCACTCTGTATGTCAGTACTAGCGGTTTGACGTTCTCGAAAAAATGTTCGTTTGCCACTTTTGTGCGGCCGTTCTTCATATGCTGCCCGGCATTGTATGTAATTTGCTGCTAGCACGGCCGTGATTTAGTGCGGCTAAACGCACGTTAATACTGCGTTAGTCTGACCTTAGCCTCAGGATCCCCGAAGTGCAGGGAAAATATGCCAAATGCATCTGAAATCCGCTGAGAAAACACCACAATGAACGGAAAAACTGCTGCAAAACTGCCGAAAAAAACCTGAACGCATCCGAACGCATCACCATTTTATTATCTGTCTGCAGCACATTTACTGCATCTGCCTGTATGCTGATAATGAAGACCCCGTGTAAGCAGATCTCACCATTTTATTATCTGTCTGCAACACATTTACTGCATCTGCCTATATGCTGATAATGCAGACCCCGTGTAAGCAGGAGATCTCACCATTGTATTATCTGTCTGCAGCACATTTACTGGCACAAAGGCCATTTCTGCCTGTATGCTGATAATGCAGAACTCATGTGAGCTTCCTCTTGATTTTCTCTTCTCTATCTCCATTCCCTGCAACAACAATCGCGCATGCATTATTTACATACTTGCAAACAAACAAACCATATCTCAGAATAGCCTAAAAGAGCCTCTGTTTAGCCGGTTTCAGTAAATTAACGTAGCTTGGAGCACTGGATACTGGATTTATTAACACAAACGCGGCACATGACAAAACAATCTCTTCACAGTGTGTGTCACAGAGATAATCGAAAAGAGTTAAAAAAATAAAGAAATCAAGAATACACTGTAAATCTATTCCATAAATCTCACTTTTTTTTTATTAATTAGCATTAGATGTATTTAAATAAACCCAGCTGTTAATTAAAGAGACTTTATTATTGTGTTGTTTTTCTAGTTATGTAATCTATTTCCAGATGGCACCCAGGCAGTAATATATTCATATTTTATTAACTCCTCTTTATAGAAAGGTCTGTATCTGCTATGGAAAAAGGCGAACTAGCAAACCGCTTTATTTCATTTATTATTATCATTTTTTTCCCTGTGAACTGAGTTTGCAAAATTTACCCAAAAATAGAGGAAACTAAGAAAAAATCTGATTTCTTTTTCTTCTCTTTTCTGCTAATTCAGACTAGTTTTTCTTAAGATTCTTGAGTCAGAGTTATGTTTGCTAAAGTCTTTCTGTCACGGCAGCACCAGGTTTGCGCCAAGGTGGGTCCCAGGTTCAAGTGGAAAGCCCCTATATTCAGGGATACTACTGCAGACAACAGGTGGTAAAAGCAACACAGCAGGGTTAACCAGAGACTCCTGCACGGCAATACCCAAAGAATCCCTATACTGATAGGCCGGTCTTTAAAGTAGCCGGACCTGCGCTTGATGAAAAATTGCCACAAAGCCGTGCAGAGTCTTATGAAATATACAGATATCTGGAAATCAATACAGACTTGGAACATACATAAACATAGTGATGAGGAAAGCCGGAAGTTAGAAAACCAGAGAGAGTACATAATCCAGATGCCAGGGTTCTAGAGCCAGGAAGGTAGTCACACAAGCCAAATATTGGTAGACAGGAAATTATGAAACAATTAAACAGAAAACCAAAACACAGCAAGGGAAAGCCACAAACTGAATACACAGGAATAACCAGAATAAACAAGGAACATGATGACAGGAGTAACATATAGACAGACAGACAGACAGACAGACAGACAGGGAAACAGGACCAAAAGTATAAAAAACAAAATATTAGACATGTGCATTCGTTTTAGTACTAAAACGATTTAGTCAGAATTTTGGGATAATTTAGTTTTAGTATGACTCAAGAGAAACGAAACTGCTCAGTACAAAAAACGAAAGAAACTAAAATAAAATACACTACATTTTAGTTTCAGTCCTTTTTGTGATATTGCAATGATGAGTGAAGGAGACCAGAAATGTAGAGCGCAACATCGCAACATCCGAAGTTCTGCACCCTCCACATGCCAATGCAGTAGTATGTTCTATACAGAGAGGGGCATTAATTAATGCAGGAGGATGTTCTATACATTATACAGAGAGGGGTATTAATGCAGGAGGATGTTCTATACATTATACAGAGAGGGGTATTAATGCAGGAGGATGTTATATACATTATACAGAGAGGGGTATTAATGCAGGAGGATGTTATATACATTATACAGCGAAAGGTATAAATTGAGAAGGATGTTCTATACAGAGAGGGACATTAATTAATTCAGGAGGATGTTCTATATATTATACAGGGAGGGGTATTAATTAATGCAGGAGGATGTTTTAAACATTATACAGAGAGGAGCCTTTTTTTTTTAGCCCTTTAAATCCAGTGGCTGTGAGCACCGAGATCGGCTGCTTGTTACATTATCTCTCAGTACAATGTATCAGGCTCAGTTGTTACAGTAACTGACTGTAACAGCGCTCAGAGTTTCAGTAAAACAAGGAAATAATATTGTTATAACCTCTTATATATAAAAATATTATTTACTAGTTTTACTGAAACTCTGAGCGCTGTGATGAGCAGCAGTCAGTTACTGTAACAGCTTTGCCTGACACGGGGCAGTATTACAATGTTGGTGCTAACTTAACCAGAGCTGTTGTAAACTGAAAACCTCCATAGGCTATAATGGCTCTGGGAAGTTTACAACAGCTCTGGTTATGTTAGCATCAACTATCAGGGTTATTCAGAGAGCGGGAAAAGCAGGAGAATGACTGGAGAATGAAAAATTCTAGGTCAAAATAGCCAAACCAGAAAAATTCTCCCATTTATTTCACCTTCGAAATCGGCTATTTTGACCTAGAATTTTTCATTCTCCAGTCATTCTCCTGCTTTTCACCACTCTCTGAATAACCCTGTATGTAATATGGACCACATTGTGCTGAGAGTGAGAGATACTGTAACAAGCAGCGATCTCAGCCCTCTGAGGAGCCACTACAATAGTTTGGTCCATTGGTTTTCGGATGAATGAAATTAGTTTTCATACTAAAGAACTGAAAACGAATTTCTTTAGTAACTAAATAAATTGCATTTTAGGACTAATCCATTAGTTCCAAACAAAATTTTGTGCTGTGCACATGTCTACAAAATATAGAAACAGAATTGGAACAAATCGCAGGCAGCTCTCTGAAAACAGAGTGAAAATCATGGAGCAATGCACAATGGGAACATTGCTCTTAAATAGAGAGGAGATCAAGATTAGGGATGAGCTGTTTGGTTCGATCGGTTCGGAGTTCGATTCGAACATTGGCCGTTCGAAAGTTCGCGAACTTCAAACTTTTTGGGACGCTCGCCAAAAGTTCAAAAAAAGAGAAAATTTTTGAAAAAAGTATAAAAAATGCTTAAAAAATACTAAAAAAATCTAGAAATAAAGAGACTCTTTACTGCAGAATATTATAAGCAACGGTTTATTAGATATTGAATTAAAACGGGAATATTTTTAACATTGAAGTCTATGGGATAAAACATTCTTGTTACTAAAACATCAGGCAGACATGGCCCTCTAATCAGGCACTGTAGAGGGCAGCCTGCCGGGGTCTCCCAAGGATCCCCTTGAGGAGCATGCGGCCGCCGGATGACAGAGCTGTGACTGCGCGGGCTAACTGCCCGGGTGCATGTGGCAGAGACAGGCAGCGCAGGGAGGGAGCCACTGCACCTGCGGCCACGGCAGAACCCCCCGCACAACCAGGATACAGGGAGCCCCCACTGACAACCAGGCTAAGGTAAGGCGACATATTTCTAAACAAAATAAAATCCGACGACATTTTTAAATGTCCCCGGGAACATAAAATATATATATTTTTTTCTTTCTCTACCTCGCTGAATGTATTTAATTATATATATTAGATACATTCAGCCAGGTAGAGGGGAGTGGCATGTGGGCTGCGCGGGGTCTCAGGCAGTGGTTTGTTTTTTGTGTGTATATTTTTAGCAAATTTATAGGGGAAGGTAAGGGCAGGTATTATATATATATATATATATATATATATATATAGATAGATAGATAGATAGATAGATAGATAGATAGATAGATAAGATATGATATATGTCTATATTCTTATAAATATATATATCCAGACTTGTATTACACACACATTTTGGCAACTAATTGCCCCCCCCCACTTGGCTGATCCCTCCAGAAGAAATGTTGAACCCAATAGAGCAGAGAATAATATATATATTCTCTGCTTTGTCGGGTTCAACATTTCTTCTGGAGGGATCAGCCAAATGGGAGGGGCACATTTAGTTGAGATTGTGCACATGCCACCCCCCATGTGCGTATGTGTGTATATATGGTCTGAGGTCTGTGGGTGGGTGTATATATATATATATCTGCGTGTTGATATATACGTGTATATATAGGTCTGCGTGTTGATATATACGTATATGTCTGTGTGTGGTATCCAGGGCCAGTGCAAGCATTTTTGTTTACTTAGGCAAAGTTTCGTTTTGGTGCCCCCCTCTCCCCAATCCATGCCATGCCAATCGGGAGTGTTTGGTGTCCTCACGCATTGCCAATCTATGCTGTGCCTGGTGCCCCTCCTGTGCCACAGAGCCAATCTACAGAGTGTGTGGTCCCCTCCTTTGGCAATGTGGCATAGGAGGGGCACCAGGCACTGAACAAATTTGCAATGTGGCCCGGTGGTGCCCCCTGGTCTTGCTGTGTCAATATACCCACATATTTCAAACTGCCTGCCACTCCCAGTGTTTCCCTGTGATCCTGCTACCTACCACTCTCACTCTGTTGCTGTGGTCCACTGTCTGACTCCAGGTCTCCAGAAGCAGACTGGCAGCAGGGTCCTCGTCCTCTAATTCAATTCACTCCCCCTTAATTCATTTTTCCCCTTTAATTACTTTCACCCCCTCCCCCCTTAAATTCATTTCATATAGCGTATGACAGAGCTCCACAGCAATAAAACTCACAGTAATGTGCGCTGTGTATGAGCGTATGACGAGCTCCACAGCAATAAACCTCACAGTAATGTTCAGTTTGTGTCTGTGAAAGTATCACTGAGCTCCACAGCAATAAAACTCACACTCATACAAACTGCTCATTACTGTATCACAGAGCTCCACAGCAATAAAACTCACAGTAATGTGCGGTGTGTATGCGCCTATCACAGAGCTCCACAGCAATAAACCTCACAGCAATGTACCGATATCAGTTTACTCTAACCCCCCCAGCAAAACATTACACACACGCACACACACACACCCAGCAGAACATTACACACACCCCAGTAGCACATTACATACACACCCCAGCAGAACTTTACACACACACACCCCCAGCAGAACATTACATACACACACCCCCAGCAGAACATTACACACACACCTCCCCAGCAAAACATTACCCCCCAGCAAAATATTATACCCCCAGCAAAACATTATACCCCCCGAGCAGAACATTACCTCTCCCAGCAAAACATTACACCCCCCAGCAGAACATTAAACCCCCAAGCAGAACATTACACCCCGAGCAGAAAATTACACCCACCGAGCAGAACATTACCCCCCCAGCAGAACATTACCCCTCCCAGCAAAACATTACACACACATACCCCCTCCCCTCCCTCATTTTATTCAAACCTTTTTGCCTGCTCATGTTTAGAATGTGGGACTGAGGCAGGCACACTGCATCGGTTTGAGAGTGCGCGGCTGGGCCCCTGGTTGATGTCTGAAGATCATTCATAGCTCCGCTTCCGGTATTTTAAAAAAAAAATTTCCGCCCCTCACACTGACAGCAAGCAAGGACAGTAAGGTGGCCGCCTGTGCCGCCTTACACTAGCACCGGCGCTGGTGGTATCAACGCATCCCTACTCTATACACAGCGCTCCGTGTCCCTATAATATATATGATATGGGGTTACTTTTTTTTAATATTTCTATACTATTCCTATTAAATTAAGAGTAGTTTTTGATGTATTTTATTCAGTAGAAACTTTTTTTTGCCTATATAACATGTGCTTTGTGAAAATAAAACGGTTTTGTGTGTACATTTTAATTTAGTTAGTGGATTCCTGTCCAGTGCGGTGAGAAGCAAACGTAATGTAGTGTAGACACGCTGCGTGGTGGAGTGGAGTGAAGTCAAGCCTGCAAAATGTTTGCTTCTCTTCGCTTCGCTACGCTGTGCGTCACTACACGCTCAGTGTGTCTCAGCCTTTATTCCCGCATCGCTAGCTTACTGAATCAGTTTGTATACTTGTTACTGACCCTGCTTGTTCTGAGGACCCGATCTGTTGCCGACTTTGCCTGCCATTTGACTATTCTCTCTGTGTATTCCCTGCCTGTTCTGTTTGTTTCCTGTTGCTACTGGTGTGTGCCGATTCTCACATATACAGTAGCACAGTACAAGTGCCTAAACATTGCTGACCCGGTTTTGTTATAGCTGCTGATGTAACTGAATAGATCGGGGATCTCTTCTGCATTACCAAAACCTCCACCACTGCACTCTTCCACAATACCTCAGAGGGGTTACGGTGTGAAGGCACTTGCTGCCACCAAAGGCAAAATATTTGGGTGCACTGAGGCCTGTACCAGATTCATATAATTTGAATATTTGACCGCAGGGTCCAACCTTGCACTCTTCCACAATACCACAAAGAGGTTACGGTGTGACGGCACTGTTGCCGACACTAAAGGCCCAATTTTAAAGCACCTATTGTTACTTTCATCCAAAGCCTGCATAAGTTTCACCATAATTTAGCCCAAAAAAATCACTAAACTTGTTCTGTGTGTCCTAAAACGTCTCTTTTCACACCGGCTGCCCCCCCAAGCAGTCGTTTATGAATAGATTAAAGGAAAACCATTTACCGTCATTTGAAACGGCATTTTTTTGTTTTTAAATGTTTCTATACATCCTAGAAATCCACCACTTCACGGGCAGGTTATGGGGACCTCCTAGGCATGATATTTGAAGGAATTGTTCGTTTTTATTCTTAACCTTTATTTCATGGAAAACTCACTGTTTCTTTAAAAACTTTTTTTTAAAACTTTTTGTCCTTGTTTCCTGTCCCCCAGGGCACTACCCGGACCCCCATACACCTTTTATGGCAGATATCTAGCATATATGCCCTCTTGGAGGGCACTCTAAAAATCGAACTTTCGAGTCCCATTGACTTGCATTGAGTTTGGTTCGTGTTCGCGTTCGAACTTGAACTTTGAAATTGTTCGAATTCGAATGCGAACCGAACACGGGGGTGTTCGGCTCATCACTAATCAAGACAAGGACAGACAGGTGAGCTGAGAGAGAGAAACCATTAACCCCTTACCTGCAACCCTAAGTGTCAGTAGTCAATGTAATAGAGCAGCAGGAAATGCTGGCAGAATGCTTGGAAATGCTGACAGAATGCTTGGTTGTGTAGGGAGAGGTATTAGCAGTAGGAAAAGGGAAGTGCTCATGCCACTGTACAGAGCACTGGTGAGACCTCACTTGGAGTACTGTGTGCAGTACTGGAGACCGTATCTCCAGAAGGATATAGACATCTTAGAGAGAGTTCAGAGAAGGGCTACTAAAATGGTGTACGGCTTGAAGGAGAAAAGTTACCAGGAAAGGCTTAATGATCTTAACATGTACAGCTTGGAAAAAAGACGAGACAGAGGAGATATGATAGAAACATTTAAATACGTAAAGGGAATCCACAAGGTAGAGGAAGGGAGTATATTTAAAAGGAAACAAAGTAGCAAAACAAGAGGACATAGTCTTAGATTAGAGGGGCAAAGGTTTAAAAGTAACATCAGGAAGCATTATTTTACTGAGAGGGTGGTGGATACATGGAACAGTCTTCCAGTAGAAGTGGTAGAGGCCAAAACAGTAATTGAATTTAAGCAAGCATGGGATAGGCATAAGGCTATCCTAAACAAAAGATAAATCCAGGTAAAGTATCCATGTAATTGGGCGACTAGATGGGCCGAAAGGTTCTTATCTGCCGACATTTTTCTATGTTTCTATGTTTCTAACCCAGGAATGACAAGATAAAAACAAGACCTAAAATGGATATAACGAATACAGGGGACAGGTCTGGAATCGTGGAGCTTGACACCTTCACTACAAGTCAATAGAAATTATGGGATAACCTGTCAACTCTAGAGGCCCTTATGGTGCTTTTTGGACACATCAAAATCCTTAACCTCTTCACTACCAAGGGATTTTCCAAGGGACCACTGTCAGGATACAGTAGTTTTTAAAAAAATATTTTTAATTAATCATAGAGTAAGAAATTTTGAGGAATATTTCCAATGTATTCCTTACTGTAATAACCAATTTGAGAGGAAGCGTTTGCCACCTGCTGGCCAAAAGGAGTTACTGCAGATCAAGTCTCCGTGCAGGATCATTTGGGGAGATGTTGCCATCTGCTGGCCAAAAGGAGTTACTGCAGTTCAGGTCTCCGTGCAGGATCAGTTGGGGAGATGTTGCCATCTACTGGCCAAAAGGAGTTACTGCAGTTCAGGTCTCTGTGCAGGATCAGTTGGGGAGATGTTGCCATCTACTGGCCAAAAGGAGTTACTGCAGTTCAGGTCTCCGTGCAGGATTAGCTCGGGAGATGTCATCCAGACACATTCCCAGCTGCTTTTAAAAAGTGTTAGCTCCTCCAGCATCATACTCATGCTTCTAAAACTTTAAGGGCACCTTCTGGAGATCAAATGCAAACAAAGTAGTTTTGCAACAGGCTGATTTCATTGGCAATAATACAGCATACCTTCAGATTGTGCTAACACCATCTCGGGCTGCTTTGTCTGCTGCTGATGATCGTAGGCCAGAAAAAGTGCAAAGAGCCTAAAGAAAGCATTATTTAAGCTAAAAGAAGCTCTTAGCCTTACTATTATAAAGCGGTCAGGGTGTGAGGAGTGCCCCTCCTTCGCCCCCACCCCCAGTTCTACCTATCAGGGGAAATTGCAGGGTGAAGTGGATGAGTTCCCATTCCCCCAGCCCAGTGTCAGATGGAAATTTTTGAATTTCTCGGCTTCCGGTCACCAGATTAGTCACTAGTGATGTCACACACAGAGAGAGGCCAACGGCACCCTCTGAGACCAATCACTGCAGAGAGCGTTCTCAGAGAGGCAGCGATGGATCAGATCTGTGCATGCGCGTGCAGCTCCGATCTATCGCTCTGCGCAGGCGCTTCAGAACTTGTGTACGTAAAGTGTGTGAGTCCCGCAGCGCTGCGCAATTTGAGGCTCCTACGCTACACAAGTTGTATAGAAGCACGAACTGTGCAGAAAAGCTTCAGAGACGTCTGGGTCTGAGAGTCTTTGAGCCGAAGAGGAGGAACAACGCGCGGCGAGGGGAAAAGGTGAATAAAATCACCCGAAAAGAAAAAATATAATTGTCAGAAGCTGTCAGCAGGATCTGCCTGATTATTTAAGGGCAAAGAAAGTGAATTGTTTTTTATAGGCTGTTCCTTTAAATGTTATTTTCATTTAATTTCTTATTTTTTAACTCAGCGAGGCTTTTCCAAAACCGAAAATATTCAGTATAAGACGAGTCCTGGAAGCGCAATTACAGGCGAAGCTCTGATGAATTATCCCCCTGTGCGCTCAGCCCCGTTTATTTATTCACAAGTGTCCTGGTAATAAATAAGTCGTCCAGGTTTACTGTCCAAGTGAGCTCAGCAAAAATCTCAATAAACTTTACTGTCATCTGCTGACAGCTCGCTCGTCATTCTTACCCGCCTGAACTGCGAGCGCGGCGAATTCGCAAAAAGGATGGAAAAGAAGGATTGAAAAAAGGCGAAAATGCACGTTTTACAATTTGTTTTGTGTTTAATTTGGGTGTATCGACCCTTACCTGGAGCTTTCAATGACTGGATTAAATGTTATGTTGACGGAAAGCTATGGGATTGGAGAGATCTGGGGGCTTTAATGCATTTTACAAACATTAAATTAAAAAATATGGGAAAATTACACTTAACCCCTTCACTACCAAATGATTTTACACTGTCAGGAACCAGTGTTTACTTTTAATTTTTTGGAAAATAATTTTTAATGAATAATACAGTAAGAAATATTTGGAAATATTCCCAATGTATTCCTTACTGTAATAACCTATTCTGCAGGGAGATGTCACCATCTGCTGGCCATAAGGAGTTAATGCAGTTCTGGTCTCCTTGCAGGATCAGCTGGGGAGATGTCATTCAAACGCATTCCCAGCTGGTTTGACAAAGTGCTAGCTCCTCGGGCAGCCCGCTATCTATATCATCGTATAAAAACAGAGGCAAGAAAGGGAGGAAACCAGCAGAAAGTGCAGAGAGTATTGGGACAAAATAAAAATGTCATTAATAGTCAGGACATTTCAATGATTTCATGAAAATTATGATGCAGTTAATAGTAGAAACATAGAAACATAGAAAAATGTCGGCAGATAAGAACCTTTCGGCCCATCTAGTCGCCCAATTACATGGATACTTTACCTGGATTTATCTTTTGTTTAGGATAGCCTTATGCCTATCCCATGCTTGCTTAAATTCAATTACTGTTTTGGCCTCTACCACTTCTACTGGAAGACTGTTCCATGTATCCACCACCCTCTCAGTAAAATAATGCTTCCTGATGTTACTTTTAAACCTTTGCCCCTCTAATCTAAGACTATGTCCTCTTGTTTTGCTACTTTGTTTCCTTTTAAATATACTCCCTTCCTCTACCTTGTGGATTCCCTTTACGTATTTAAATGTTTCTATCATATCTCCTCTGTCTCGTCTTTTTTCCAAGCTGTACATGTTAAGATCATTAAGCCTTTCCTGGTAACTTTTCTCCTTCAAGCCGTACACCATTTTAGTAGCCCTTCTCTGAACTCTCTCTAAGATGTCTATATCCTTCTGGAGATACGGTCTCCAGTACTGCACACAGTACTCCAAGTGAGGTCTCACCAGTGCTCTGTACAGTGGCATGAGCACTTCCCTTTTCCTACTGCTAATACCTCTCCCTACACAACCAAGCATTCTGCCAGCATTTCCAAGCATTCTGCCAGCATTTCCTGCTGCTCTATTACATTGACTACTTACCTTTAGATCCTCTGAAATAATAACCCCTAAATCCCAACCCTCAGATGTAGATAGAATAAATGTATGTGCAAGTCATTCTTACAGTATAAAGGAACCAAAGCGGGTGATTCATTAACCTCTGAATTTGGCACTGAATTGCACCAAATTGTGAATTTGCCCGTATGTGCAATTTTGGGACAATTTGTTTATTCGCTAAGCTGTCAGTTCACCAAATAAATGCGATTTGACAGTGAAATCTGGTTCCTTTTTGCCACAATTTGCCAACGTTTGGCAGAACCGAAATTGTCCTTATGAGAACTATCTATTCGCCTACTCACAGAATGCAGACTTTCACTGAAATTTTGGCAAAATTACCTGAATTTCAGTGTTTCAATTCAACAGGTTTAAACAGACAAATCCAGTAGGTTTCAATATAATAAACACTACAGAATATTTTTTATAAAAAAAAAATTAAAGACTGTTTGCAATTTTTAATTTTGGAAAAAAAAGTTTTTTTTTTTTTTTACTTTTTAAAAGACTTTTTAAAAAATATATATTTTTTTTATTATTTTTTAACAGACCTTTTTAAATATTTTTTAAAGGACCTTTTTTATTATTTAGACAAATTTCTATTACATTTTTATTGGTTTAACCTCCTATTAGGAGAATGGCAGTCTTTCTTTATTTCTTTTAATTTGGTGGAGTTCGCCGAGGCAATTTCAGCTCAATTTGTCACTTTTCACCAACATCCGATAATTGTTTAGGCGACTCGATTTTTGGCGAAATACGGTGAACATTCAATAATTAGTTAATGCACCGTATTTCCTTCTAAATGGAAAAGCCAAAATGGGCTGAAATAAAAAGCACCGAAATTGCGTTGAATTTCGGTGCTTTGTGAATAGACCCCTAAGAATAAGCGTATACATGATTTGGGATTGAGCTGTTTAAAAATGAGAACTAGTGCAATAAAATTAATAAAAAATGGCATTTCTGTACCATGGAAACTGACACTTTGTATTTATTGTTCATCCCATGGCTCTATTTTCCTTTTTGCCATATGTTCTCCTTTTCCCTCTGTTGTATCATATTTATAAACAAGCAAATATCAAATTTTTTTTAGCGTTTGTCAAGCATCCTTCCTCTCTATGCAGCGTCTGGGCAAACAGAAGTGACACATTTACGAGCTGAAAAATGACTAATCTGGGACAATAAGAAAAAAAAAACCCGCTGATGTTATGTCAGAAACACTTGATAAGTTTATATTTTCAGCTACATGTTAACAGTGATGAGTTATGCGCACACACAGTCCTCCGGGATGTGAACAATCACATTCATTATTGTAGAATAACCCTTTCACTGCCAAAATCGTGTATACACAATTGTGCTCAGTATATAAAACCCTATTTGCAAACTGTTTCATGCAAGTTTACAGTGAAGCCTGTGAATAAATTAAATTGTCTCTGAGCTCTCACTCCTGCATTACTGTAAAAAAGCTGCAAGGAGCAGACCCCACCCTCTCTGTAACAAAAATCTCAATAAACTTTACTGCAGCACTCCAGCAGCCAAGGATTGTCAGAATACAGGGAGAGCTGTGGGGTCACTCACTGCTGTACAGGGATTAGATTCAGGGGTTATAATGAGTGTAAATCCGTACAGTACAGATACAAGGTGTCACTGTAATTGCCATACACAGGCATAATGCAGCACATACAGATACAAGGTGTTGCTGTAATTGCCATACACAGGCATTATGCAGCACATACAGATACAAGGTGTTGCTGTAATTGCCATACACAGGCATTATGCAGCACATACAGATACAAGGTGTTGCTGTAATTGCCATACACAGGCATTATGCAGCACATACAGATACAAGGTGTTGCTGTAATTGCCATACATAGGCATTATGCAGCACATACAGATACAAGGTGTTGCTGTAATTGCCATACACAGGCATTATGCAGCACATACAGATACAAGGTGTTCCTGTAATTGCCATACACAGGCATTATGCAGCACATACAGACACAAGGTGTCACTGTAATTGCCATACACAGGCATAATGCAGCACATACAGATACAAGGTGTTGCTGTAATTGCCATACACAGGCATTATGCAGCACATACAGATACAAGGTGTTGCTGTAATTGCCATACACAGGCATTATGCAGCACATACAGATACAAGGTGTTGCTGTATTTGCCATACACAGGCATTATGTAGCACGTACAGATACAAAGTGTTGCTGTAATTGCCATACACAGGCATTATGCAGCACATACAGATACAAGGTGTTGCTGTACTTGCCATACACAGGCATTATGCAGCACATACAGATACAAGGTGTTGCTGTAATTGCCATACACAGGCATTATGCAGCACATACAGATACAAGGTGTTGCTGTATTTGCCATACACAGGCATTATGTAGCACGTACAGATACAAGGTGTTGCTGTAATTGCCATACACAGGCATTATGCAGCACATACAGATACAAGGTGTTGCTGTACTTGCCATACACAGGCATTATGCAGCACATACAGATACAAGGTGTTGCTGTAATTGCCAAACATAGGCATTATGCAGCACATACAGATACAAGGTGTTGCTGTAATTGCCACACACAGGCGTTATGCAGCACATACAGATACAAGGTGTTGCTGTAATTGCCACACACAGGCATTATGCAGCACATACAGATACAGTTGTGTTCAAAATTATTCAACCCCCAATGCTGTAAAGGGTTTTAGGGAATTTAGTGTACATTTGTAATTGTATTCAGAATGAAATCCTACAAGGACTTTTTAACCCCTTAGTGACCGGGCGGTTTTACACAAATCCGTCCTTTAGTGACCGCTGCTGTTTTTACGTTTCTGCGCTGCTCGTGTTTAGATCAAATTTTCCTCTTACTTGTTTATTCAACCCACACATATTATACACCCTTTTTCCCGCCATTAAATGGACTTTCTAGAAATACCATTATTTCCATCATATCCAATAATTTAATATAAAAAAAAATATGAAATATGATGAAAAAAATGGTAAAAACACACTTTTTCGTAATTTAATCCCCTAAAGCTATAACCACCAATAAAGACCCCGGCTAAATAGTTTCCAAATTTTATCCCGAGAATAGAAATACCCAATTTTTATATGTTTTTACCTTTTAACCCTTTCACTGCTGAGCCAGTTCACCTATGTGCTCTGCGCTCATTCTGACCATTTTGTGCTAATTATTTTTAGATGACAGCCTAGGTCCTATTTAATTAAACTCCCCCCAGACAAAAAAAACTTTAAAAAAAAACCATTTTTTTATTTTATTTAATTTTTTTATTATTTTTCCTTTATTTAATTTTTTTTTTACATTTTTTTTTTAAAACCAAACCTGGTCATGTTTGGTATCATTTGAAAGGCCATAATCAGGCCTTTCAAATGATGGCAAATATGACCATCTAGCTGCCATGGATCGGGAGATAAAGGGATCCTTAGGATCCCCTTATCTCTACATGGCAGCTAGAGGGTTAACTGACCCACTGACATCCTCACACATATGGTGAGGTTGTCAGTGGGTGGGGGGGGACCTGGAGGCTTGGCTGACATCCAAGATGTCAGCCCCCCTCCAGGTTTGAATCGCGTTTTGGCGCCAATTGGCGCCGCAACGTGATCCGGCGGCGAAATGGTTAATGCCATACACCGCTGGAAAGGGGAGGCTCTCCCCTCTCCAGTGGTGCAAACGGCATCTCCCTAGCTTCAATGGTTGGGGAGATAGAGGGCTCCGAAGGAGCCCCCCCCTCCCCTCCATTGAAACACATGGGGGCACCTTCTGATGACGTCACCACGCAGCGTGGCAACGTCATCAGCCTCGCCTGCCCATGTAAATCACATGGGCAGGCTTCCTCCCTGTCAGATCGGCGTGGGATCCGACGAGGGAGGTGAGTATCGGGCGGGAGGGGGATTTGGCGCCGCTGACGTACCCTGTACGTCATCGGGTCTAAGGGAGACCCGAACACAGGACGTACAGGGTACGTCAGCGGTCGGGAAGGGGTTAAAGAACCATATGCAACTAAAATGACATCAATTGGTTTTGTAATACAGTAGTAAATGTTTCTTTTGTGAATTCTTCATTGACACAATTATTCAACCCCTTAAAGACTACCACTCTGAAGAACAGAGGTTCATTCAAGTGTTTTCAATCAGGTATTGAAAACACCTGTGGATGTCACGGAGCAGCAATAAAGCATAATAAGCACCAATTAGGCAGCTTTAAAATGACTGTGATACTCAGCTCCTTCTAGACATTTACTGGTGTGGTTACAAACATGGTGAAGTCAAGAGAATGGTCCAGGGAGACAAGAGAAGAGGTGATTACTCTTCACAGGAAGGGCAATGGCTATAAGAAGATTGCAAAGATGTTAAACATACCAAGAGAGACCATAGGAAGCATCATTCGCAAATTCAAGGCAAAGGGCACTGTTGAAACGCTACCTGGTCGTGGCAGAAAGAAGATGCTGACTTCGACTGCTGTGCGCTACCTGAAGCGTAGAGTGGAGAAAAGTCCCCGTGTGACTGCTGAGGAACTGAAAAAAGATTTGTCAGATGTGGGTACTGAAGTTTCAGCTCAGACAATACGGCGCACACTACGTAATGAAGGCCTCCATGCCAGAACTCCCAGGCGCACCCACTTGCTGTCTCCAAAGAATAAGAAGAGTCGACTGCAGTATGCCAAAAGTCATGTGGACAAACCACAGAAGTTTTGGGATAGTGTTCTGTGGACTGATGAAACAAAATTAGAACTGTTTGGGCCCATGGATCAACGCTATGTTTGGAGGAGGAAGAACAAGGTCTATGAAGAAAAGAACACCTTGCCTACTGTGAAGCATGGCGGGGGGTCAATCATGCTTTGGGGCTGTTTTGCTTCTGCAGGTACAGGGAAGCTTCAGCGTGTGCAAGGTACCATGAATTCTCTTCAGTACCAGGAGATATTGGATGACAATGTGATGCAGTCCGTCACAAACCTGAGGCTTGGGAGACTTTGGACCTTTCAACAGGGCAATAATCCCAAGCATACCTCCAAGTCCACTAGAGCATGGTTGCAGATTAAAGGCTGGAACATTTTGGAGCGACCATCGCAGTCACCTGACTTAAATCTGATTGAGAACCTCTGGTGGGACTTAAAGAAAGCAGTTGCAGTGCGCAAGCCTAAGAATGTGACTGAACTGGAGACTTTTGCCCATGACGAATGGGCGAAGATACCCGTAGATCGCTGCAAGGCACTTGTGTCAAGCTATGCTTCACGTTTAAAAGCTGTTAGTACAACATCCTTTTACAGTTATAAGTACTAAGATTGAATGTCACTTGGGGGTTGAATAAAACTGATAATGATGTGAGCACAGAAAAGACATTTGTGGTTATTTCATTATAAATGTTATGTTATATTTGTCTGACCTACACGTGCCTCTTTGATTTAATTGTAAGCAAGATGACTGAATGATCAAAATCAATGTCAAACTGGCCAAAACACTCAATTTCAGTGGGGGTTGAATCATTTTGAACACAACTGTACAAGGTGTTGCTGTTAATTGCCATACACAGGCATTATGCAGCACATACAGATACAAGGTGTTGCTGTACTTGCCATACACAGGCATTATGCAGCACATACAGATACAAGGTGTTGCTATAATTGCCATACACAGGCATTATGCAGCACATACAGATACAAGGTGTTGCTGTAATTGCCACACACAGGCATTATGCAGCACATACAGATACAAGGTGTTGCTGTAATTGCCATACACAGGCATTATGCAGCACATACAGATACAAGGTGTTGCTGTAATTGCCATACACAGGCATTATGCAGCACATACAGATACAAGGTGTTGCTGTAATTGCCATACACAGGCATTATGCAGCACATACAGATACAAGGTGTTGCTGTAATTGCCATACACAGGCATTATGCAGCACATACAGATATTGCATTGCTAATAATCTCATTCAGATCACTACAAACCCCCATAAGCAGGAGATCTCACCATTTTATTATCTGTCTGCAGCACATTTACTAACACAAAGCCCAATTCTGCCTGTATGCTGATAAAATGCAGACCCCGTGTGACATTATGCCGGATAAGGGACACCATCTAGAGTTTAGAAACTTCCATCCAAGCAATATTTCTTTAAAGGATAAATCGATAGATGAAAAATTACTTTTTTTGTAACTCTTTTGGAAAAAAAACAATCTATTTGCAGATTGTTATTTTACAAATTATTATTTGAATCCTATTGTTCACATACTGTACATGTTATGATAATAGTTTGTCTATAAAAAGTGCTTGGTAGTGAAAAGTTTAAGGCCCTTTTACAGCAATAAAACAAGTAAAACCACTGTTAAGTGGTTATAAAATTAACTGTGTTCATTGTGCATCTCAGTTTTGCATAACTCAGTAAGCGAGACGATTGCCTTGTTTATCAACACCCATATTTTAAACTTTATTTTAAATTTTATGTATTTAATTTCATTTCTTCTTCCCACTTATTTTTCTTTAAAATTACAGTCTGGCAGAAGGAGAAATATTTTAAATCCTATCAAGGCCAACGGAAAAGTACATGACCCACATACAGAGAGCGCAAAACTTTGATTATTCAAGGTAGAATCATAATTAGAACATTCGTTTTCTCAGAAACCTGTGATAAACCTTTTTTTTGTAGAAAACTTTTAGGAAATGCATAATCTCAGCTGTAAAATGGGAAAAGCCGATTGTGACAGAGTCAGCCGTCACTGGGGCAGTTGGAGGAGCCTCAGGGCTCCTTCCTACTGATTATGGGCCCAGGGTGCTACCTGGGGTTTGCCCAATGTATTGCCCAGGGAATCCAGGAATTATGTAGACCGTGTCTGTGTATTATTCCCTTATGTATTTATTATAGTGTCATGTTGTATCTATAGTGTACATTCACTCTGTATTACTATCCTCTCTGTTTAGCGTACATTCCCTCTGTGTTACTATCCTCCCTCTGTATAGTGTACATTCCCTCTGTATTACTATCCTCTCTCTGTATAGCGTACATTCCCTCTGTATTACTATCCTCTCTGTTTAGCGTACATTCCCTCTGTGTTACTATCCTCCCTCTGTATAGTGTACATTCCCTCTGTATTACTATCCTCTCTCTGTATAGTGTACATTCCCTCTGTATCACTATCCTCTCTCTGTATAGCGTACATTCCCTCTGTATTACTATCCTCTCTCTGTATTACTATCCTCTCTCTGTATTACTATCCTCTCTCTGTATAGCGTACATTCCCTCTGTATTACTATCCTCTCTCTGTATAGTGTACATTCCCTCTGTGTTACTATCCTCCCTCTGTATAGTGTACATTCCCTCTGTATTACTATCCTCTCTCTGTATAGCGTACATTCCCTCTGTATTACTATCCTCTCTCTGTATTACTATCCTCTCTCTGTATAGCGTACATTCCCTCTTACTATACTCTCTCTGTATAGTGTACATTCCCTCTATTTTACTATCCTCCCTTTGTATAGCGTACATTCCCTCTGTATTACTATCCTCTCTCTGAATAGTGTACATTCCCTTTGTATTACTATCCTCTCTCTGTATAGTGTACATTCCCTCTGTATAACTATCCTCTCTCTGTATAGCGTATGTAGCGCTGCTTTAAAAACTGTATTCTGGTGCATTGAATTATTGCTGCCACCATAGGAAGACATTGTGGAATATGCTGGGCAGAGCGGACTCCATCTTCCATCACCCTATGTGTGAGGACAGGAAGTGGATGGGACAAAGAGGAAGATATGCTGGGGAGCCTCATGTTTGGTGCTGGGAGAGTGAGCGGAGCAGTGAAAGGTGGAGGACGCACGTTGGAGCTGTCAGGGATCGCAACCAGGCCGGAGTGCAGACACTGTCTTACTGGTGCTGGAGATCGGGACAGAAATTGTGCTGTGACCTACCTACTCAGCGCTGAGAGATTTGGAGGACAAGCTGGTTCCGGCAGGACCCCGCGTTAGGAGGCCGCGCCGATCGATTGGGAGTGCAGACGGCGGATCGATTGTTCCAGATGCGGAGATTTGGCAAGCAGGGAGCAGATTCGGTGGTACAGAGCCCCAGTACACAGCAGAGAAAGATCCTTTGGTCGAGGCATCGAGTGCTGGACAGTTTTGTTCTACGGATGGGTGAGAGGCCTCCAGGCCACAGTTCCAAAACAGAAACGCATGCTGCAATATTGTTTAAATTCACAGGGCCCCAACGATAACTCATCAAAGATTGCTCTTTTTGTTCACTGGCCAGTCGAACACAGTACCCGGGTACCCTAAACTTTGTACATATATATTTTGAGATATTTTGCGGAATTTACACACCAGAACTGAGGGGGTTAACCGTTCTTTTTTCCGCTGCCTGTTTTTCCCGCGTGACGCATCCTGTAAATTCATTCAACGCGTATTTATCTTTTAGTAAAGTATATAAAACTAGGAAATCCACAACAGCGCTGGTGTGTAATAATTCCGAGTGCGGTGAGACTATCCCGAGGTTTATTCAGCGGCTCCTCCGGGGCTGAGCGCTACACCTACATTCCCTCTGTATTACTATCCTCTCTCTCTGTATAGCGTACATTCCCTCTGTATTACTATCCTCTCTCTGTATAGCGTACATTCCCTCTGTATTACTATCCTCTCTCTGTATAGTGTACATTCCCTCTGTATTACTATCCACTCTCTGTATATGTACATTCCTCTGTATTACTATCCTCTCTCTGTATAGCGTACATTCCCTCTGTATTACTATCCTCTCTCTGTATAGCGTACATTCCCTCTGTATTACTATCCTCTCTCTCTGTATAGCGTACATTCCTCTGTATTACTATCCTCTCTGTATAGCGTACATTCCCTCTGTATTACTATCCTCTCTCTGTATAGTGTACATTCCCTCTGTATTACTATCCACTCTCTGTATAGTGTACATTCTCTGTATTACTATCCTCTCTCTGTATAGTGTACATTCCCTCTGTATTACTATCCTCTCTCTGTATAGTGTACATTCCCTCTGTATTACTATCCTCTCTGTATAGCGTACATTCCCTCTGTATTACTATCCTCTCTCTGTATAGCGTACATTCCCTCTGTATTACTATCCTCTCTCTGTATAGCGTACATTCCCTCTGTATTACTATCCTCTCTCTCTGTATAGCGTACATTCCCTCTGTATTACTATCCTCTCTCTGTATAGCGTACATTCCCTCTGTATTACTATCCTCCCTCTGTATAGCGTACATTCCCTCTGTATTACTATCCTCTCTCTGTATAGCGTACATTCCCTCTGTATTACTATCCTCTCTCTGTATAGCGTACATTCCTCTGTATTACTATCCTCTCTCTGTTAGCGTACATTCCCTCTGTATTACTATCTCTCTCTCTGTATAGCATACATTCCCTCTGTATTACTATCCTCTCTCTGTATGCGTACATTCCCTCTGTATTACTATCCTCTCTCTGTATAGCGTACATTCCCTCTGTATTACTATCCTCTCTCTGTATAGTGTACATTCCCTCTGTATTACTATCCTCCCTCTGTATAGCGTACATTCCCTCTGTATTACTATCCTCTCTCTGTATAGCGTACATTCCCTCTGTATTACTATCTCTTCTGTATAGCGTACATTCCCTCTGTATTACTATCCTCTCTCTGTATAGCGTACATTCCCTTTGTATTACTATCCTCTCTGTATAGCGTACATTCCTCTGTATTACTATCCTCTCTGTATAGTGTACATTCCTCTGTATTACTATCCTCTCTCTGTATAGCGTACATTCCCTCTGTTTACTATCCTCTCTCTGTATAGTGTACATTCCTCTGTATTACTATCCTCTCTCTGTATAGCGTACATTCCCTCTGTATTACTATCCTCTCTCTGTATAGCGTACATTCCCTCTGTATTACTATCCTCTCTCTGTATAGCGTACATTCCCTCTGTATAATATCCTCTCTCTGTATAGCGTACATTCCCTCTGTATTACTATCCTCTCTCTGTATAGCGTACATTCCCTCTGTATTACTATCCTCTCTCTGTATAGCGTACATTCCCTCTGTATTACTATCCTCTCTCTGTATAGTGTACATTCCCTCTGTATTAATATCCTCTCTCTGTATAGCGTACATTCCCTCTGTATTACTATCCTCTCTCTGTATAGCGTACATTCCCTCTGTATTAATATCCTCTCTCTGTATAGTGTACACCCCCTGTAAGAATATATTCCTTTGTTTTCACATGCTCTGCTCGCCCTTCACCCTTCTTCCCAAGAGCTAGCAGGCAGTATAAGATAAGGTCGCCTGTGTAAACGATTCATTGTTTTGAATGTACCTTCCCATTGTCCTGTTACTGGATCTGTTGATAGTATCTGTGATTTATTCATGAAGGGGATTGTCCCTCAACTGTTCTTAGCTGTATGTTTTAAAATAAAGAGTCATTCTTGTTTTTCACTCTAAAACAGTGGTCATGCCTGGTGACTTTAGGAAAGGTTTTGGGCTGAGAATCCTGGATATTGGGGTCCAGCTTGGAGAAAGCTAGAGCTTGACAGGGGGTGTGCCAGGCGGTCAGTCACACCAATGTTATATCTTCAGGAGAAATGATGGTAGGTGATAAATATGTTAATTAATTATTTTAAAAAAAAAATTATTTAGAGAATCCAGGAGAAACGTGTGTTTATTGTATATTTTGTCTTCCTGGGCCCGTTCTGTCTGAGGTTTAGTACGTTGTATTTCCATTAGAATACGATTACTGTGTATCACACAAATCCTTCTGAGTGTAAGCTTTCCGTAGTGACAGCTCCTCATGTTCCAGAGATTGGATAACAAAATGAAAAGGAAACCTCTGTAGCAGAAACCACAAAACCCTGCTGAAATGCATTGAACGTGTCAAGGAGGTGAGCGATCCTCAGAGGTCAAACACAATAACTATTTGAACTGCTGTCTTGCTCTTCAAAATTGATAGAAGTTCCTTGGATTAAGGCGAGCAGAAATTTTCTAGAGCCGGATTGTTTAAAAAAAAAAAAAAAAGAATTTATTTCCAAAAGTGTAACTGTTTGTGTGCCAGACTTATACAGTACATGTCTTGCTATTTTTTACACTTATTAATAATATTACCATGTTATTCATTTCAGTCTGATTCTGTTTTTTTTAACCTTAAAAAGTGGTTGTGTTGAAAAATTATTTACATAATATTTGTATGAAAAGTAGAATGTATCAAATAAATGCAAGTTACTATAATATATTTGCATAAAATTGTTATTCCAGGACAGTTAAAATATTATAAAAATGTAAATTTGCTCATTTAATTTTTTTTATATATATTCGTTTATACTGTACTGAGATATCACTGGGATGAAAGGTTGTAAACTCTAGATGGCACAGTGTCTGCATTATCAGCATACAGGCAGAAATGGCCTTCATGTCATCAAATGCGCTGCAGACAGATAATAAAATGGTGAGATCTCCTGCTTAAATGCGGTCTGTATTATCAGCATACAGGCTGATGCAGTAAATGTGCTTCAGAAAGCTAATAAAATGGGGAGATCTCCTGCTCACATGGGGTCTGCATTATCAGCATACAGACAGATGCAGTAAATGTGCTGCAGACAGATAACAAAATGGTGAGATCTTCTGCTTACACGGGGTCTACAATATCAGCATACAGGCAGATTCAGTAAATGTGCTGCAGACATCATAAAATGGTGAGATCTCCTGCTTGTGGGGATTTGTAGTGATCATAATGAGATTATTAGCAATGCAATATCTGTATGTGCTGCATAATGCCCGTGTATGGCAATTACAGCGACACCTTGTATCTGTATGTGCCGCATAATGCCTGTGTATGGCAATTACAGCAACACCTTGTATCTGTATGTTCTGCATAATGCCTGTGTATGGCAATTACAGCAACACCTTGTATCTGTATGTGCTGCATAATGCCTGTGTATGGTAATTACAGCAACACCTTGTATCTGTATGTGCTGCATAATGCCTGTGTATGGTAATTACAGCAACACCTTGTATCTGTATGTGCTTCATAATGCCTGAGTATGGCAATTACAGCAACACCTTGTATCTGTATGTGCTGCATAATGCCTGTGTATGGCAATTACAGCAACACCTTGTATCTGTATGTGCTGCATAATGCCCGTGTGTGGCAATTACAGCAACACCTTGTATCTGTATGTGCCGCATAATTCCTGAGTATGGCATTACAGCAACACCTTGTATCTGTATGTGCTGCATAATGCCTGTGTGTGGCAATTACAGCAACACCTTGTATCTCTATGTGCTGCATAATGCCTGTGTAAGGCAATTACAGCAACACCTTGTATCTCTATGTGCTGCATAATGCCTGAGTATGGCAATTACAGCAACACCTTGTAGATGTACTGTACAGGGATTTTAACTAATTTTAACCCCCTGATTCATATCCCTGTACAGCACTGAGTGACCCCACAGCTCTGCCTGTATTTTGACAAATCCCTGGCTGCTGGAATGCTGCAGTAAAGTTTGTTTACTATGCTTTTTGTTACAGTGTGGGAAGAGGCTGCTTCTTGTAGTTTGTTTACAGTAATACAGGGGGACAGGAGTGAGGTCACGGAGATGATTTTTTTCTCCCCACGGTACACATTGATCTTGCAGTAGAAATGTAGGAAAATGAGTCACCATACTTTATGCTAATTTCCATTTTTCATTGTGTTACATATTAATGCACAATCCAAGAAGATCCCTCGTATAAAAACAGAGTGTCCATATCTCTTGAGTTAATGTAAATAAGGAAACAGAAAAAAAGGCACAAAATGTTCACCTATAACTTTCTAAACCTGAAATGCACCTCGCTTTATGTATCATTCGGCGTATTTCTGTCGGTCGCAAACTAAGGCAGGTTATTTATAATTTTTCGTCCTATGGAGAAACACACCAGGAGATTTATTCTTCTCGTAGCTCGGAACACGCTGAGCCGATAAATCTGAAGTATCTCTTTATCGGCCGTGCGGTTGGGATGTCCTCCCGGCTATATTTTTTAATCTTTACTCGATCTGCGGAACGTGCGGCTCATCGAGGCGAGCCAGAGATTGTATCTGCTTTCAGACCGCATTAAATATTAATTGGTTTTCGGTTTCGCTACATTCCCTCTATTAACATTAAAAGCTAATCAGCACTGAATTCAGAACCAGCGGACGGAACGCGATCCAAAAAGATAGGATTTATTAAAGATGTTCTATGAATATCTGTTAAATTACCCTTAATATAATGAAATTAATTTGGCTGTGACTCCAGATACGGGGTCGGAATAACTTCTCGAGAGCCTGTAGGTACAGGAATCTGAAGAACACACACACACACACACAAAGAACTGAAACTGGGGGAAATACTTCTTTATTTTTAAATATTGCACATTTTAAACAATTGAATCTAAGGCTGGCTGTCCACTGGCACCGTAGTCGGACGACCGACTTGGTCAACCGACTACGCACAACGCCATTGGTTGATCAGGAACTGGAAGCATATGTGGACGACTCAGATCGGCCGATGGACGCCAGTTATAATATACAATGTATCTTTTACACTTTTCCCCGAAGCATGAAAGTTTAACCATAAAATTCATGCTTTTCATGTAAACTTGTACCAGATCGTCCGATTTCATCTGGCCAAGTCCCATGGGAATCATAAGGATCTCTCATCTGTTGTAATCGCATAAAATCATCTGAAATCATCCGTTGGTGGTTGGATGCAGTGAAAGAGGGCTGATTCACCTGTATGTTGTGGAATCGGTCAGACGACTTCAGATGGTATCGGATGATCGCACCATCGCACAAATACGGTGCCAGAGGACGGCCAGGGTCTTTTCTCGCTGCACTCGCATCAAATGAAGCAAAAGTGGAACAGATTGATAGTGTTAACCCTAACCCTAAAACAAGCACAAATAGTCACCGAACCCTGATTTCTAACCCTAGCTATGGAAAATGAGATTCCATTTCGGGCTGGAACAACCCATTCGGATGCATACAAATCTGGGATCTTTTTCCAAGATGCAACTTTTTACCGTGTCATTTTATCGATTTTTCTTAAATTTTTTCCAAAGGATGACAAAACTATTCATTTTAGTTTTACAGAGAAATACGCTCACCGCGGGGGCATAAGAAATAAAAACAAATTAGCTGTTTGTTGTCTTTTTTTTTTTTTACTTTTACAGAGAACTACGAAAACAATAAAAAAAATTATTGTAAAAAAAATTTTAACACAAAGATTTTAGCTTTACGGAGAAAGCTCAATACCACAGGAGGCGCTATTAATTGCAAGATAAAATGTAAAACAATTGTGTATCAATAAAAAAAAGAGAATTTAAATTCAATTTTTTTAAAAGAAAAAAAAATTACATTTTTTTTCTGAGAATGATGTCCACCACAGGAGGGTGTCTTTCTGTGTAAAACAAAACAATTGTTTCCTTTTTTAAACAGAGCAAGGAGACCCAACCCCAAAGGTGGGCGCCTGTAGACACACGCCTACTTTGCCTAATCATAAATCAGACCCTGTCTAGGTGGTCGTCATTGAAATGCAATGTTTGAGTGTAAGTGTATCTGTGCATAGTGTTACTGTATACTAATAACAATAGTGTAATTTTAAGGCTATACGATGTCCATGCATACTAATAGTGTGAGAGGGGGCAGTGTTTCACTAGGGTGGTCCGAGATGTCTGTGCCCTCCTCTGACATATCTGTAAGATCCGTAAAGGCTACTTTTTCACATTTTGACGTGCATCATTTGGACTTAGGGTGCGTGGGCATGGAGATGGGTTTGGGGTGTTGGCCTGAGATTCTTTATTATTTTTATTGTCCTCTCATGTGCACAATTTTGGTATAATCTGTGTTTATGCAAGAATGTTATTGTCTGTCTATTGTCTGGTCCTTGTGTATCTGTTATTTGTTGAAAGGATTGACGTCCACTTTTCAAGAATGTGCTTTTCAAGAATGTTCTTATGTATTTATATTTGAGTAGGTTGTTAATCTGCTGACTGTAACCTGTTATCCCGATTCCCATTGTCCTGCCTCATTAGAAATGTTAAGTAATGTTTAATTTAAATATCTGTCTAATCTAATTATGTCTCACCTTCCAAAGGGCAAATGTTTGTCCGATTATCTGTTTCAATCTGATTAGGTTCCCCAGCAGTTTCTAGGGGGGTTTGTGTATGTAAATGACCCATGTGTGACCGTATAAATGTATGTGTGAGTATCCCGGATTAAAACCAGTTCCATTCTAACCCTGAAGACCTCAGATCTACAGCTTCGTCTTATTTCTGGGGGATGCTAGAGGGCTCCCTATGTGTCCCGGTCCTTGAGCTTCGTCTGATGACTGGAGGGAGGCACAGGGGTAGAACACGGGGTGTCCTGCAAGGAAGCGGCATTGGCAGATGAAACCCTGTCGGTGTACAGACATCTGTCACAACATTGTCTTCCTTAATGTCGCGCTCTTTGCAGATTAAATGATTAAATATAAAATACAAAGACTTCAGGACGTGCAAACGATTCATCTTGCGCTTGGCACCTTCATTTAACGTGTCACTTGCAGCCATCACTTTTACGACCCATTCTGTTCCCGTAATGCTGGCATTTATTTCCCTCAGCGTCGTCTCTGAAAAGCTATCACTGGGTGTAATACAGAAAAACAGCCATGTGTGATCATTATACCTTCGTTTTATGGGGTGTATTGGCACGGTGCACACTGAGCACTAGCTGTATTCATTTATGTCAAAGATACAATATTTTATTCAATGGTTTTATTTACTAAACAGTGAAAACTGCAGATAGAAAGGGTTAATGTAAATTAGCTTCTGGGGTAAATAAATATTCTGCCTCATATTGCTAAAGAAACCAGAGTGATATGATAGCGCCAGATAATATTATTAAGTGGTAGCATGACGTATTTTGCTTTTAGCGGGGTTGTGGGTAGTGGATTCCGCAAACACTGCCAGACTTCCAAAGCAGTGTATAAATACATAGAGAAAACCCCAAACCCAAAAGATAATTGTGTTACTCTGAATCGGCTTGTTCTGCAATTGTGTTGCCTGTGCGCATGTTTAATCTGTATTTCCGAGATAAAATCAAGTCATACCCTGAGCAGCGACTTGTTTCATATAAAGGGTTAATGCGTAACTCGCTGGTATGCTATTAGGATAGACAGGCGACGATATGGCCAGCCAATTAATTAGGGCTCCCAGGCCGCGCCTGACACTGCGCTCATTTACCGTCACATCACAGCGCCAGTCATACCTTGTCACAGGCAAAGGCTGTCAGCGTGTTCCGGGCAGAGCTTGATTCTGCCGTGGCCGCCGGCGATTTAAAGAGGAGACAATGGTTTTCAAGCGTAGAAAAAGGCAAGGATGAATATCTCTGAACAATCGCAAAGCAAAAGAACAAACAAATGTGCAACGTTGTAACAATGGAACTCTTGACCTGCTCGACCGGAGCTCCACGAGCTGCCGATGTCAGGGCGAAGTGGTTCTTCAGCACCTGCTGTATTTAAGCATATAATGGCTCTTGGTGGGAAGCGATTGCCTTTAACAGTACTCGTTCAGCAGCAGCTCGGTGATACAATGCTTATAGAAAGTAGCACTGATACAACTTAGCTGGAAAAACACTCACTTAAGAGATGCTGCCTCTGTCTAATCCACTCGCACACCGGAAAATGAAACATGTATTTATAAACATACGGGTAGGTTCTCACTCGGCTGGTTGTGGCTGCGCGTCCTTTGTCCTGGCAGGTTTGGATTCTTACACGGAATGAGAAGGAAACAAATGTAAGGAATATAAAACACTGCGATTCTTTAGAGCTTGATAAACCAAATCACTTCCAGTGGACAGAGAGTGTGTAAACACACGCTAAATACAAAAGAGAGCCAAATAAGCCGAAAAGCGGAATATCTCCCGTACGGTGACATTTCATGGCCATTCGGCTGTTCAGAAAGCAGGCAGTTCGCCAAATTTTGGCGAATTGCCAATAAAATATGGTGCCTGTTTGGCGGCAGTGAAATCCCCACAGAGAAGCAATGGTTAATCTATTCACATTGAACAGCAGAGAAATGTCAGTGGTTTCATTCGGCAGTTTTAATCAGGCGAATCCCATAGGTTTCAATGTTAAAAATATTCTAGTTTTTATTCACTATCTAAGAAACCGTTTATTCTTTTATTCTGCAGCAAAGAGTCTCTTTATTAATTAATTTTTTTAGGATCTTTTAGGCATTTTTCTGGATTTCTTCAGCAAAAGCAGTTTTTTTTTCTGTAATAGAGATTTTTATTATTAATCACAAGGTGGAAAGCCTGCCCAGAGGGCAGTCTATTGTGGATATACTGCCCCAGCTCATGGATATATGGCCCAGCTCGTGGGTACTGCCCCAGCTCGTGGATACTGCCCCAGCTCGTGGATACTGCCCCAGCTCGTGTATATACTGCCCCATCACATGGATATACTGCCCCAGCACGTGGATATTGCCCCAGCTCCTGGATACTGCCCCCCAGCTCCTGGATACTGCCCCCCCAGCTCGTGGATACTGCCCCCCAGCTCGTGGATACTGCCCCAGCTCATGGATACTGCCCCAGCTCCTGGATACTGCCCCCCAGCTCCTGGATACTGCCCCCAGCTCCTGGATACTGCCCCAGCTCGTGGATACTGCCCCCCAGCTCGTGGATACTGCCCCCAGCTCCTGGATACTGCCCCCCAGCTCCTGGATACTGCCCCCCAGCTCCTGGATACTGCCCCCCAGCTCCTGGATACTGCCCCCAGCTCGTGGATACTGCCCCCAGCTCGTGGATATTGCCCCCCAGCTCGTGGATACTTCCCCCAGCTCGTGGATACTGCCCCCAGCTCGTGGATATTGCCCCCCAGCTCCTGGATACTGCCCCCAGCTCCTGGATACTGCCCCCAGCTCCTGGATACTGCCCCCCAGCTCCTGGATATTGCCCCCAGCTCCTGGATATTGTCTCCCAGCTCATGGATACTGCCCCCCAGCTCATGGATACTGCCCCCAGCTCCTGGATACTGCCCCCCAGCTCGTGGATACTGCCCCCAGCTCGTGGATACTGCCCCCCCAGCTCGTGGATACTGCCCCCCAGCTCGTGGATACTGCCCCCCAGCTCCTGGATACTGCCCCCCAGCTCCTGGATACTGCCCCCAGCTCGTGGATACTGCCCCCCCAGCTCGTGGATACTGCCCCCAGCTCCTGGATACTGCCCCCCAGCTCCTGGATACTGCCCCCCAGCTCCTGGATACTGCCCCCCCAGCTCGTGGATACTGCCCCCCAGCTCGTGGATATTGCCCCCCAGCTCGTGGATACTTCCCCCAGCTCGTGGATACTGCCCCCAGCTCGTGGATATTGCCCCCCAGCTCCTGGATACTGCCCCCAGCTCCTGGATACTGCCCCAGCTCCTGGATACTGCCCCCCAGCTCCTGGATATTGCCCCCCAGCTCCTGGATATTGTCTCCCAGCTCATGGATACTGCCCCCCAGCTCATGGATACTGCCCCCAGCTCCTGGATACTGCCCCCCAGCTCCTGGATATTGCCCCCCAGCTCCTGGATATTGTCTCCCAGCTCATGGATACTGCCCCCAGCTCCTGGATACTGCCCCCCAGCTCGTGGATACTGCCCCCAGCTCGTGGATACTGCCCCCCCAGCTCGTGGATACTGCCCCCCCAGCTCGTGGATACTGCCCCAGCTCCTGGATACTGCCCCCCAGCTCCTGGATACTGCCCCCAGCTCATGGATACTGCCCCCCAGCTCATGGATACTGCCCCAGCTCGTGGATATTGCCCCCCAGCTCGTGGATACTGCCCCAGCTCGTGGATATTGCCCCCCCAGCTCATGGATACTGCCCCCAGCTCGTGGATATTGCCCCCCCGCTCATGGATACTGCCCCCAGCTCATGGATACTGTCCCCAGCTCATGGATACTGCCCCCAGCTCGTGGATATTGCCCCCCCGCTCATGGATACTGCCCCCCCAGCTCATGGATACTGTCCCCAGCTCATGGATACTGCCCCCAGCTCATGGATATTGCCCCCCAGCTCATGGATACTGCCCCCAGCTCATGGATATTGCCCCCCCCAGCTCATGGATATTGCCCCCCAGCTCATGGATATTGCCCCCCCCAGCTCATGGATACTGCCCCCAGCTCATGGATATTGGCCCCCAGCTCGTGGATACTGTCCCCCAGCGCTCATGGATATATGCCCCAGCTCAGACATGGGGCGGCTGTTCGAATGCTCTATTGGCATTCGGACAGCCGCCCCATACTTACCTTTCCGAGCGGCGCCGGGGAAGTGAAAGTTTCCCGCTTCCGCTCGTTGAAGGACCCAAGCCGCGGTCACGTGACCGGGGCTTGGGTCCTTCAAAGAGCGGAAGTGGGGAAACTTTCACTTCCCCGGCGCCGCTCGGAGGTTGGATGCGCTCGACAGCCGGGTAGAGGCTGCGAGCGCAGCCTCTACCCGGCTGCCGCGCACATCCAACCCCGAGCCGTGGAGGGACCTTTCCCTTCGCCACTCGGGGGTTGGATGCGCGTGGCAGCCGGTAGAGCTGCGAGCGCAGCCTCTACCCGGCTGCTGTGTGCATCTTGTAACCGCCGCGGCGAGCCGGCAGCCGGCTCGTGCCGCGGCGGTTGCATGCGCGCGCAACCAACCGCCGCTGGTTGCGTGCACATGCGCAGAGTAAGGCTTGGCGACGGACACGCCAAGCCTTACTCAATTATAGTATAGATAGTATTTTTTTTTCAAACAGCATTTCAATTTTGACACTTTTTTTTTAGTTTTTTTTTTCCCCCATTCGTCGACTTGTGTGCTTTTTCCACTGGCTGGTCGGTGCTGTGTTCAGCGGAATTGTCAGCTTTTTCCAGATGCGCACAATGTGTTTTTTGCGGCGGTTCGAAGTGATCCAACACTTTGGATCATATCGACTGTTTTTTTTCAATGGATTTTCACCTTTTTTTCGGCGGTTTTGCGGCTGATTTTTGTATCCCTGCACTCCAGGGATCCTCCAGTGAATGCTGAATTCCCTGCAGGGTCGGGGAATTTGATTCCCAGATGTGTGGGGAATGAGAGAGAACCCAGCGCTTATACTGTAGACAATATGGGGTCTATTCTCTAAACCCTGAAATTGAGACCAATTGCTCTGCATTCCATTTTGGCGCATTTTGACTTACGTCGGCAATTCCATTCCATCAGAAATTCAGTTTATTCACTATTTATTGAAGGTTCATCACTGAAGCAGTTATGAGACATTCAGGGTTATTCAGAGAGAGGTGAAAAGCAGGAGAATGACTGGAGAATGAAAAATTCTAGGTCAAAATAGCCGATTTGGAAAGTGAGATAAATGGGAGAATTTTTCTGGTTTGGCTATTTTGATCTAGAATTTTTCATTCTCCAGTCATTCTCCTGATTTTCACGCTCTCTGAATAACCCTGATTGGCAAAAAGCGCCAATACGCGCCATATTATCCTCGGCGAATTACACCGAACTGAATAAAAAGAAGTCTCCTATTCTCCTAAAAATAAATAAATAAAATGAAAAATGTAGTAATAAATGTATTTAAATAATAAAAAAGGTCGTTTAAAAAATAATAAAACTGTCTGTTACAAAAAATAATAAAAAGTGTTTTAATAAATAAACACCGAAAAATGTATAAAAAAAAATACAAAAAGATCATTAAAAAAATAAAAAGGGTTTTGTAAAAAAATAAAATAATAAACGGTATTTAAAAATAAGAAATATATTCCACATTACATTAAGTTTAAACCTGTGAATAAACACTGACTTCATGTTATAACGTTTATATAATAATACGCGCATATGCAAGAGAAATAATTCAGAAATAATGACATTGTTCTCAGTCACGTCTAGTAAACCAGACACAATTGTTCCTCCTCGTGTATCAAGGTCTGTTTTTCCTGTCAAGGATCACATTATTATTATTTTTTTTCCCGTACAAATTATTTTTCAAGGCCGTTCCGAGCGCGGACACTCGGGCTCCTGTTTTGTTTGTCAGAAGTTGTTGTCGATTCTCACAGAGACAATGGAAACACAAAAAGACAAAGGAGAATTGCTGAATGTGGGTAGGAATGCCTTTATGCGCAAAAACAATGCCAGATTAAACGGTGCTACAAGTAGGTGTAAGCGCGGCGAGCGCGATGTGATTGGATACTCGATGCAGACCATTGTTCGCTTTTACTTTCTACAGTTTAAACGTTTATAAAAAGCCTTTAAAAGAAGAAAACTTTATCCTTTAATACATTATGTGCATGAACTGATTATGTTTGTGTTAATGAAGCAAAGAAAAATATTCTCCTTTATCTTTAACCCATTCCATCCCAGTAACAACTATACACTTTCAAAAAGGACAGGGAAGAGTTTTCCATTAGTTCGGTGTGTGTTACATTTCAGTTCACCTTTTTATACTTTATTGAGTCGGAGGAATGTCTCAACTGTACGCATTCACCCCAGTGCAGGGGTCAGCGACCGCAACCCTCCAGATCCTATGCAACTATCGTAGATTTGGCTGCACTTAACTCAACTTTGAGAGTGAAAGGGTTAACTCAATTTTGCATTGTAATGCAGACCCTGTGTAAGCAGGAGATCTCACCATTTTATTATCTGTCTGCAGCACATTTACTGCAACTGCCTGTATGCTGATAATGCAGACCCCGTGTAAGCAGGAGATCTCACCATTTTAATATCTGTCTGCAGCACATTTACTGCAACTGCCTGTATGCTGATAATGCAGACCCCGTGTAAGCAGGAGATCTCACCATTTTAATATCTGTCTGCAGCACATTTACTGCAACTGCCTGTATGCTGATAATGCAGACCCCGTGTAAGCAGGAGATCTCACCATTTTATTATCTGTCTGCAGCATATTTACTGCAACTGCCTGTATGCTGATAATGCAGACCCCGTGTAAGCAGGAGATCTCACCATTTTATTATCTGTTTCGTTTCTGCCTGTATGCTGATAATGCAGACCCTGTGTGACACTGTGCCAGATTAAAGACACCATCTAGAGTTTACAACCTTTCATCCCAGTGATAGTTTGGAAAAGGATAAACCAATACAAGAAAAACAGAAAAAATGAGCAAATTTACATTATTTATATGTTTTATTACTTTTGGATAAACAATCTATGAGCAGATTGTTATTTTACTAATTCTGATTTGCCTCCTATTGTTCCAATAAATTTTATGATAATAGCTCGTCAACAAAAAGTGCTTGGTAGTGAAGGGGTTAAGGTCCTTTTACAGCAATAACACAAGGAAAGACGTTGTTAAGAGGTTATAGTAGTAACTGTGTTACTGTTTTAAAGTTTAAAACCTTTTCATCCCAGTGATATCTCTGTAAAGGTTAAACCGAAACATGAAAAATTAAAAAACGAGTAAATTAACATTATTTTCATTTTTAAAAATTCTATGCAAAATTGCTATTTTGCCCTAATTTTAATTGTCATCTTCATCTCCCGAGCTTCAAGTAAATTTTAAGATTAAAAAATGTAAACAATAGTTGATTGGTAGTGAAGGGGATAAGCAAACATATGTATTGCATTGGAATATCGAACAAACTCACGCTAGAGTTTCCTTTCCAGGTAACACCCGCTTTATGAGAAGAACTGGAATGTTAATTTCTGTCAAATCGATGAACAGAAACGCAAAACTGTGTAACGAATCCGTGCACATCACAATAGGGAGATTGATTAGATATGTGGAGGACGCGCTGCATCATCAACACCTTAATATTTAATATTTATAAAGAGTGCATAAAATGGAATATGGAATCACCGAGCGGAAAAAAAAAAAGGAAATAATTTCAGGTTTATTGGAGTGTACCTCTTAAGATGTGTCGCCTGAGGGTAAGAATGTTAATTTGTCATATTTTCTAGGTAAATGATTGCATTATGTTCATTCTTCTGCAATGTGCTCGGAACGTCCCGCGACATGAATGCTAATTCCAATTAATGCAGGAAAAAGGAACAAAAACGGTTTAGTTGCTTTCATTTTGCATAATTTTTGTTGGAGACTATAGCCAATAAAAAAAGTTTGAACAATGAGATGGGCTGGCTCATGAAAGGAATGTTTAACCCCTTCACTACCAAGATCGAACATACTCGATCATCAAAAGCACATGAAATAGTTTTCAGCACCAAGGACAGCATCGCTGAAGGCAGAAAAAAAAAATACCTGAAAAAATCCCCCAGTTCTTGGTGCTGAAATAGGTCTCAGGACCAAGGACATAAAAAATAAATAAAAACTAAAATATTATTTTGCATTGAAATCTATGGGATTCACCTGTTGAATTGAATCACGGACAGGGTTAGTTATTCAGAGAAAGGTGAAAATCAGGAGAATTGGCAGAAGAAGCGAACAAACTAGACCCGATAGCCGATATGGAAAGTGAGATAAATGAGAGAATTTTTCTGGTTTGGCTATTTTGACCTAGGATTTTCACTTCTCTTGAGTTTCACCTTTCTTTGAATAGACCTGTAACAGGGTTATTCAGAGAGCACATTTCGGCGCCCTTTCGTTCCCTGCACTTCAGGACAATTCTGAAATTCTAATTCGTTGACTCTGCGGTGTATTCAAGTACAACCGCAAGGTTCCTGGTGTGCAGGGAAAACCTGCTGAAAACCAGACGAACACCAGTCGAACAATCACCGAAAACCCACAGAGACCGCCGCAAAAACCATGCCAGACATGCTGGAAAAAGCCGACGAGCAAACGATCACAACGCAGAGCAGCTGCCGCAAAAAGCCGACAAGCTGACGAATGGGGTAAAAAAAAACTGTATGCTTGAAAGTTTCAGGATTGAAACATTGTTTGCAAAAAACCACTGAATGAAAATGTCTGGAATTTACATATAAGATCCAATGAATGATAATAAAAAGGTCTGTTACAGAAAAATGAAAAAACGCTATAAAATAAAAAATTGCCAAAAAAATCCTGAAAATGCCTAAAAGATCCTAAAAAAAAATCAATAAATAAAGAGACTTTTTGCCGTAGATTAAAAAAATAAACAGTTTATTTGATATTGAATAAAAACAGGAATATTTTTCCATTGAAACCTATGGAATTCGCCTGATTAAAGCTGCCGAATGAAACCACTGAACATCAGCGCATTTCACTGACATTTCTCTGCTGTTTGGTGTCTCTGAATTGCTTCTCTATGGGGGATTTCACTTCTAGCGAACAACACCGTACGTGCAGGCAATTTGCCAAAATTTGGCAAACTGCTTACTCTCTGAATAGCCAAATGGCCCCGAAATGGCACTGTGCGCTGAATTTCAGTGTCTGGTTAGATTTCGGCGACATTTCGGACCTCTCTGAATAACCCGTTAAGTCATCTATGCTGAGGTGCAGTTCAGTGATTTGTCCCATAGAGGAATCATTTATGGTTCTCTATGGGACAATTTCGCTGCTGCCGAAGACCGCCAGGTTGCACCGAATGGCACCGTATGTCGCTGTCTATTGGCCTTTGGAGCTGAATACAGCAGATCCAGCACTGAGGCCAATGGACAGGGATGTGGTGCTGACAAATCTATTTGTTATGTACCGTTTCGTTTTCGTTTCCTTTCGGACTAAATTGATTTATTATTTCGGAGGCGTTCCCGAAATACGGATCAACATAAATTCGTCCGCATTGCGATTCGAAACGAAACGAGACGAATATATCTAATTTCTACATTGAGGATCTTCAAAGCTGGTTCCCAGAGAAGATGCCAATACCCACCATCCCTCACTAACGCTGGCGATGGGAGATGACAAGCCTAGTGGAGAATTAGTAATCGTTCGCCCGTTTTCCACATATTATCAATAATCAGCAAGTACATACGTGACACAAGGTGGCTGCCCCCCCCGACTGTGTATCGAATTCCAATTAAATAGGTTTTTGCATTAATTTTCTATCTTTATGAAAATCTTGGAAGTGACAGCGCCGCGTTAATGACTTTCACAGCGTGGGCAAAGTTTCAGCTGTGCGTGGAGATGAAGATAATGCCATCATTCATACAAAGGATAAGATCTGAGACCCTGAAGTATATGAATAACTATATACAGCATGTGTACTTTAGAACAAAGGTGAATTGATCTTGGGCGCTCGGCATCGTGGCCACAGGCTGTTTGTCTTTATTTATCCTGATATTCCACATCTTCGTGATGTTATATTGTTACCTATTGATCTGCTTTGGTAGAAAGTGACTTTCTTTCTTTTGTCTGTTTGGAAAAACAAAATAACTTGGGATATGGTGGTTAACCCCTTCAGTACCAAGAGGTTTCCCCATTTTTTTTAAAATCCTTTTAAATGATTATTCAGTAAGAGATATTTGGGAATTTTCCCAATGTATTTCCTACTGTAATAACCTATCTGGCAGGGAGATGTCGCCACCTGCTGGCTAAAAGGAGTTACTGCTGTTCTGGGCTCTGTGCAGGATCAGCTGGGGAGATGTCATTCAGGCACATTCCCAGCTGGTTTTAAAAAGCGTTAGCTCCTCAGGCATCATTCCCCGACTGCTAAATGTTTAGGGGCATGTTCTGGGGCACAAAGAGAAGAGAAATTAATTTGCAACAAACAATATTCACTTGCAAAGAATTCAGCACAGTCCCAGATCCTGTTAACATGATCTCAGGCTGCTGTGTCTGCTACTGCTTATCCTGTAAACATGTTCACAGTAGTGAAGGAGTTAAAACTCAGTTCTGAATTAAGTGATCTAATTTTCTGTGATAAAAAAAGGTAACTCTTTTTTTTAATTTTTTTTTTTTTTTTAGTGGATACATTGGTCAATGATTCCTACTGGGTACATCTGTTATTTTTCCTTTGTTGAACGTTACGTTAAATCCGCTCTTTTCCTCTTCGCATTCAGATTTTTTGGTTAAGGACCGTAATATGAACAATGGATTCGTTGGTCCCCACTATATCCGTCGTACACTAAAATACAAGCAGCAGGTGGAAATCCATCTGTTTGTGCCACAGAGGACGAGCTGCTTCTCTCTCCATTCTCTTTTATTTTATAAATGGCAGAAAAGTCGTGTAACGTAATGTTTAGTTTCTGTTTTTATTGTTGGAATTCTGAATAACGAATTGATAACAATTTTGGATTCCTGTGCTTTATTGCATTCTTTGGATTAGACATGTGCACGGCGGTATTTTTCGTTTTGGATCATTTTGGATCTTTTCAGTCCGTGGGCTTTCGTTTCGGATCACTTTGAATCGATTTCCCTTTCGTTTCAGATCGTTAGCAATTCGTTCTTTCGGATCGATTCGTTCTTTCGGATCGATTCGTTCTTTCGGATCGATTCGTTTCCATTTTTTATACTTTTATAATGATTTCAAACAGTGAGTGCAAAAAAAAAAGATACAGGGGACCCTGTGAGATGTTCTCATTAACCCTTTGCTGGGACATACGCTGTGCCCTACGCTGTGCCCTGTGAGATGCCCAATGCCCATTAACCCTTTGCTTTGTCTTGAATTGCATAGGTTTTTTTTTCTTGTTTCTGATCATTTCGGATTATTTTGATTCGTTCTTTTGGACTGATTTGAAATTTCGGATGGCCGAGTATCATTTTTGGAAATGCTTCTGAAAAACGAAAAAAATGGTGGATTTTCAGACGAATTCAAATTTGGATGAAACAAAACGCACATGTCTACTTTGGAGAGGTTTTAAAAGAATACCGACATCATTGTCCAAAAAAGGACAAAACAGATGACATGTGAGTAGAAATTAAAAAAAAACACAAAGATTTTCCAAATGTAGAGACCTCGATTTTCCAGAAAATAGAAACCATGAGCTATCAACATAGAATCATTAATTTTCAAAAATAGAATCTGTACATTTCCAAAAAAAAAATCAGTTTTCCAAAAGAAGAGTCCTCGATTTTCCAGAAATTGAATCCTCGACTTTCCAAAAGTGAACCCATGAGATCTCTGTGATAGAATCCTTAAGATACAGAGTTAGAATCTTCACGTTTCAAAAAACGTCTTCGTTTTTAAAGCATAGAGAAACCATGAGATCCAAGAAAAAATCCATAAGTTTTCAAAGATAGAATCTTCAAGACTTTAAGCTTCCAAAAGTAGTGTCCTCTATTTTCCAAAAATAGAATCATGCAGGATCATTCAGCGAGAGGTGAAAACTAGGAGAATGACTGGAGAAGTGAAAATTCTAGGTTGAAATAGCCAAACCCGAAGAATTCTCCCATTTATCTTTCTTTCCAAATCAGCATATTGACCTAGAATTTTCAATTCTCCTGGTTTTCACCTCTCTCTGAATAATCCTGCTTGAGTTTCAAAAAGTGAATACTTAGAATCCTCAGGTTTACAAAAGAATTCTCAGTTTTCCAAACACAGAGTCCTTGATTTTCCATTAGTAGAAATTCTCCAAGGTAGAATCCTTAAAAGGTACAAAGATAGAATCCTCAAATTTCAAAAGAATTTCAAATTCCAAACACAGTGTCCTTGATTTTCCAACGCATAGAAACCACAAGTTCTCCAAGATAGAATCCTTGAGATTCCACGATAATTCTGTTTTCCAAACATGGAGTCCTCGCTTTTCCAGAAATAGAATTCTCGATTTTCCAAAATGGAATCCTCGATTTCCCAAAAAATAGAAACCACAAGATAGAATCCTTTAAAGTACAGAGTTAGAAACGTCTAGTTTCCAAAAATATTCTGTTTTCTAAACGTAGAGTCCATGATTTTCTAAATATACAATCCTTGATTTCCCAAACAGAAACTAAGACTCTCCAAGATGATAAAATTGTTAAGTTTTCAAAGCTGGAAAGTTTGAGTTTTTAACAGTTATGTCCTCGATTTACCAAAAATAGAATCCTCAAGTTTTAATTTCGTGCCGTGTAGGAACCTACAGCCTTCAGCTGATTCCTGGTCCCTTCAGATCAGCGATCACAAATTAAACCACCCCAGATGTTGTTGCCTACAATTCCCAGAATTCTTTCAATGATTAGATGGCCAGGGAATCATGGGAGTTGTAGTTCAGAAAGATATGGGTAGACGGAGTTTGACAGCCCGGCTTTAGATCAGGATCCTTCTTTTATGAAGCATTTCTTGTTGAGTATCTTTAATCTTCGTCTCTGCTTTCCCTGTGTTTGTGTTATGTTACCGTTATTGTGTTATTGTCTTACTCTATTCTTTGCGTTTACCTTTATAGTTTTAGCTACAAGGCATTCTTCTCATCTCTGTCCTGTTTCTTAGAACTGTTTGTTTTTCTGTTCATTCTTTGTCTTTTTTATTTCCTTATTAATTATAAAGATGATTTACACCTTAGTTTCACCATCAATTCCCTCATGTGAGAACAGCAGGAGACAGGACGCGGGAAAGGGGGATTTTAAAGGGACACTATACCACTAATATCAGCTGGAACTAGATTGCTTGTGCATCACAAACAAAACCACCTAAAAAACATTCAGGATTATTCAGAAAGAGCCGAACTGGCCCCGAAATGGCACCAAACAGGGAATTTCCCATTACGGTGCGATTTCGGTGCCAGTGGGTTATTCAGAGAGCGGGCAGTTTGACAAAACTGTTACGATGCTCTTTGGAACCGCACCTAAACTACACAAATTGCAAACACCCCATCTATGTGTGGGGACAAGATCAAATGGCACGCTGACCACAGTCACTTCTCTCAAATATCTAGGTATGTGGTTGGACCCAAATCTATCTTTTAGCCCCACATTGAAAAACTCTCATCTAAACTCTACCCCAAACTAGGTGCCCTGTACAGAAACAAATCCTGCCTGAGCCCCGCGGTAAGAAAGCAGATTGTACAACAAATGCTTATGCCGGCTATTGATTACGGAGATGTAGTGTATGCAGCCGCCCCGCAAACACACCTTCATAAACTTACTACATTGTATAACTCACTCATTCTGTCGCTTTGTGCTACAATGTAACTACATGACCCACCATTGTGACATGTTAAAAGAGCTAAACTGGCCATCACTGGACTCTAGATGCACCCTTCACCTTTCCAACCTGGTGTTTAAGAGCTTTTCTGGGAAGCTAACACCCTACCTGAATATGCTGCTTCCCTCAGCAGTTCCCTCATCCTATAACCTCAGATCCAGGACCAGCACCTTACTTGCAATACCACAATACAAAAAGAAAGTGTCTCGATCCTCATTTTCCTACAGAGCACCGCAATTACGGAATAACCTCCCAGACACCGTCAAATCTTCCCCCAGTCTAAAGTCCCTTAAGGCTAGGGACAGATGAGCGCATTTTCTGCGGCCACCGTCAAAATGTACGTCGATGCGTGCGCACGCATTTTTTCACGGAATACGCTTAAGTGGTCAGACGACCACAGTCGCACAGTCGCAGGTACTCACCAACGCAATTCTAGGGAAATCCGGCTGTTTGAACGTTATGTAGGCCGCACACTAGCAGCGTCTGACGTCTCCTAATCACGCACACACGCTGCTATGCGGCCGCAGCGCACTCTGTACGTCTGTAGCAGCGGTTTCACGTTCTGAGAAAAATGCGTTCATTTGCCGGTTGCGTGGTGTCGGCGCACTTTTGTACGCACGTACTGCGTATATTGGCCGTCATTGCCCGTTATGTGCTGCTACTGCCGCCGTTGATTTATGCGCCTGCACGCGCGTTCCGACTGCCCCACTCTGACCCTAGCCTAAGACTTCGCTATTAACATACCTCAATACGGAATGCACCTGTAAACATGTAACATAATGACTTTATTTCCTACATATTTATTTTCTGTTAATCTGTATATTTGTCTTGTGTTAATATCTTGCATTTTACTATTTTGTATTTCTGTAACCACTCAATGTTCTTGAACCCAGGACATACTTGAAAACGAGAGAAATCTCAATGTATCCTTCCTGGTAAAATCCTTTATAAATAAATAAATAAATAAATAAAATAATTTTTGGCAAATTGCCTGCAAGTACGGTGCTGTTCGACGGCAGTGAAATCCCCCATAGAGAAGCAATGGTTAATATATTCACATTGAACAGCAGCGAAATGTCAGTGAAATGCCCTGATGTTCGGTGGTTCCATTCGGCAGGTTTAATCAGACAAATCCCATAGGTTAATGTTAAAAATATCCCCATTTTTATTAAATATCTAATACACCGTTTATCATTTTAATCTGCAGCAAAAAAGTCTGTTTATTTTTTTTTTTTAGGATCTTTTAAGCATTTTTTGGGAAAAAAATTAATAGTGTTTTTTCTTTTTTCTGTAACAGCCCTTTTTATTATCATTCATAGGATTTTATATGTAAATTCCAGACATTTTCGTTCAGGAGTTTCTTTGCAAACAGAGTTTCAATTTTGACACTTTCAATCGTATTGCTTTTTGGTTCTTTTACCCGTCCGGCAGCTTGTCAGGTCCTTTCTGCGGCTGGATGGCGCTGTGCTCGTCGGCTCATCAACTGCGTTTGCAGCGACTGTCCGGCGGGTTGGCAGTAGCATTCACCGGCCAAATCGCTGAAATTCGGGATCCCTGCGGTGAATGTTGAATTCACCGCAGGGTCGGGAAATTAGATTCCCCGAAGTGCGGGAAACAGAGCACCGAAATGTCGTCGACATTTCAGTGCTCTGTGAAAAAATCCCTATTGTAAAACACATTACAAAACACATGATAAACACACACACTATAAACACATTTTAAACAGATTATAAACCACCTCATAAAACATATTATAAAACACACGAGAAACACGCGATAAAAACATTATATACACACCATAAACACATTATAAAACACATTACAAAATACATTATAAAGTACATTATAAACACATGCTGCTGTGTTTGCTGTAATTGCATGTAAAAAGGAAAGATAAAGTTAAGTTTTTATCTCGTTTCCATTTTTTGTATTTTTCCCATGATGCAACATTTACCAAAATCGTATGGCAAGTTTGACTTTACAGCTGTGGTATAAGATAAAGCAGGAATGTTTAGGCAATAGATGGGGGAGGGAATGTTTAGGCAAGGCTGCGGGGGACCTATTGTGCTGTATCTGCAACTCGAGACAAAATATGGCAGCTAAATGAGAACTGATAGTGAGCTTCCAAAACATGATACTACCCCCTGGTGATGTATGTTGCTTACATCCCACATAATGCAATCCTTAGTCATTTTTGTGGGGATTTGACCAAATTCACTCCATTCTATGTCCAAAGCCACACAGTGAGGAGCAAGTGATGGAAAGATACAACACACAATGGATGCACCTAGTGACACATATAGAGGAAAATATCACACAATGGATGCGCCCAGTGACGCATATAGAGTAAAATATCACACAATGGATGCGCCCAGTGACACATATAGAGGAAAATATCACACAATGGATGCGCCAGTGATACATATAGAAGAAAATATCAACAATGGATGCACCCAGTGACACATATAGAGGAAAATATCACACAATGGATGCGCCCAGTGACACATACAGAGGAAAATATCACACAATGGATGCACCCAGTGACACACATATAGAGGAAAATATCACACAATGGATGCGCCCAGTGATACATATAGAAGAAAATATCACACAATGGATGCACCCAGTGACACATATAGAGGAAAATATCACACAATGGATGCGCCCAGTGACACATATAGAGGAAAATATCACACAATGGATGCACCTAGTGACACATATAGAGGAAAATATCACACAATGGATGCACCCAGTGACACATATAGAGGAAAATATCACACAATGGATGCGCCCAGTGACACATATAGAGGAAAATATCACACTATGGATGCACCTAGTGACACATATAGAGGGAAATATCACACAATGGATGCACCCAGTGACACGTATAGAGGAAAATATCACACAATGGATGCACCCAGTGACACATATAGAGGAAAATATCACACAATGGATGCACCCAGTGACACATATAGAGGAAAATATCACACTATGGATGCACCTAGTGACACATATAGAGGGAAATATCACACAATGGATGCACCCAGTGACACATATAGAGGAAAATATCACACAATGGATGCGCCCAGTGACACATATAGAGGAAAATATCACACAATGGATGCACCCAGTGACACGTATAGAGGGAAATATCACACAATGGATGCGCCCAGTGACACATATAGAGGAAAATATCACACAATGGATGCACCCAGTGACACATATACTGGGTTATTCAGAGAGAGAGGTGAAAACCAGGAGAATGACTGGAGAAGTGAAAATTCTATGTCAAAACAGCCAAACCAGAAAAATTCTCCCATTTATCTCACTTTCCAAATCAGCAATTTGGTCTAGATTGTTCATTCTCCTGGCAATTCTCCTGGATTTCACCTCTCTCTGAATAGCCCTAATAGAGGAAAATATTTTTTAAACATACACGAGACGAGAAACAAACACATGTAATATATCAGCAACAACAAATAAACACATTTCATTTTTTGGTGGTACCGGCCCTTTAAGAAAGGGAATTTCTTTAGTTATCTTGTTATTTCTACCCACACATGTATCCACATTAGCGTGTCTGATAGATGCAGAGCGGGTCCACAGCGCGGGAAGTCAAGCAAACCAAACACACTCATAGGACGCAATTATAAAAGGATTTACTATGGCAATATTAACGAAACACAGCTGTGTCTGGTAACATTGCTGCTTCTCAGTACAACGAGCTCACGCACCCCAGCAATGTCCAAGGGAGCCCCCCCCCAACCCTGCGAGACAATATACAATATTACTTTCATGCAACTTGAACTCCGTCAATAACCGAGTCACAAAAACCTATTAGACTTTTCTCTGTTTCACAGAACCTCCCCGGGGGCATCGGCCGGCCGATCCCACCACGAATACGCCGCACACTGACAAACGGATACATGCAGGTATGTCCTCCTGCAATATCAATCAGATTGCTATATTAATGCATAAAATGGCACAAATCGATAGAGATTCAGCAAGTGATGTATAATGTACAGCTTCTGCCATGGCGCCTGTGCTGTGATGCTTATAGTGAGAGATATTGGTTTCTTGCCGTAGCGTCCCAGAGGCAATCTGTATGAACCTCAGATATTCACGCTCTGTGTGTTATAATGTCGTTATGATGTGATGTTCATGTTTTCACTTTCTAACCTCTTCAAAACCAAGGGGGTTATTCAGAGAGCACCGAAATGTCACCGAAATGTCTTCCTCATTCCCCGCGCTTCCCTGCACTTCGGGGAATCAAAGTTCCCCACCTTGCGGTGAATTCAGCATTCATCGTGGGGTCCCCGGAGTACAGAGAAAACCCACCGCAAACCCACCACAAACCTGCCACAAACTTGCCTAACACCTGCCAAAAACACACTGAAAACCCTCCGGACCCGCCGAAAAAAGACGCCGAACACATTGAGAAAAGCTGACGAGCCGACGATCACAGCGCAGAGCAGCCGCCGGAGAAAGCCGACAAGCTGGAGAATGGGGTAAAAAAAAAAAAAAGTACGATGAAAGTTTCAAAACTGAAACGCTGTTTGCAAAAAAAACTACTGAACAAAGAAGTCTGAACTTTACATATAAGATACAATAAATGATAATAAAAAGAGCTGTTACAGAAAAATGAAAAAAAATTGGCCAAAAAAATCCTGAAAAATGCCTAAAAGATCCTAAAAAAATCAATAAATAAAGAGACTTTTTGCTGCAGATTAAAATAATAAACAGTTTATTAGATATTGCATTAAAACGGGATTATTTTTAACATTGAAACCTATGGGATTTGCTTGATTAAGGCTAGGGTCAGACGAACGCATTTTCACGTTGTCTGTGAAAAAGTGCGTTCGAACGAATGGACGCATTTTTTCACGGAGTACGCGATAGCGGTCATACTATGCGCATTTGCGTTCGTGATTTTGTACGGATCATCAATAAAACACTTTTTGCGTCTGGACGTTATGTTGGCCGGACATTAGCAGTGTCTGACTTCTCCAATTCACGCACACACGCCGCTAGCGGACGCAGCGCACTCTGTACAACCGTACTAGCGGTTTTACGTTCTCGACAAAATGCGTTCGTTTGCCACTTGTGTTGCGCAGCCGGACTTTTGTGCGACCGTACTTCGTATATTGGCCGTCATTGCCCGGCATTTGCTGCTACTACGGCCGTGATTAAGTGCGCCTGCACGCGCGTTCGCACTGCCTCAGTCTGAACCTAGCCTAAAAACCTGCCGAATGAAACCACTGAACATCAGGGCATTTCACTGACATTTCTCTGCTGTTCAATGTGAATAGATTAACCATTGCTTCTCTATGGGGGATTTCACTGCTGTCGAACAGGCACCATACTTGCAGGCAGTTCGCCAAAACTTGGCGAACTGCCATCTCTCTGAATAGCCGAATGGCCCTGAAATGTCACCGTATGGGGAAATTCACTGCTCGGTGACATTTCGGGACCAGATAAGCTCTTTCTGAATAATCCCTCAAGTTATTTTTCAAAAATACGCTGTCAGGTACCAGTGTTTTTCGTAAAATCTATTTTGATTAATTATACAGAAAGAAATATTTGGGAATATTCCCAGTGTATTCCTTATTGTAATAACGTGTTTGGAAGGGAGATGTCGCCACCTGCTGGCTAATTGGAGTTACTGCAGGAAGAACTGCAATTCATGACTCTGTGTCAGCTAGGGAAAACCTGATATGTCAGGGCATTCCCCAGCAAATATCCCTGTACAGCAGTGAGTGACCCCAAAGCTCTCCCTGTATTCTGCCGAATGCCTGGCTGCTGGAGTGCTGCAGTAAAGTTTGTTGAGCTTTCAGTTATAATGAGGATACTCCTTGCAGCTTCATTACAGTAACACAGGGTGACTTTTTTATTCCAAAGGGTTGTGATAGTTTTCTTCCCTCCTGTTTCACACCCCCTCACCCATCTAGATTATGAATTCCCATGGGAATTGGGCTCTCATGTCCTGTATCTGTTTGCGGAATACAGACCTGCCTCTGTTATGTATTGGAGAATTGTCCTGGCTTTACCCATTGCACCTTTGTACAGCGCTGCGGAATGTGTTGGCACATAATAAATAATAAAAGAGTGACCCCACAGCTCTTCCTGTATTCTGCCAAATCCCTGGCTGCTGGAATGCTGCAGTAAAGTTTGTTACAGTGAGGGCGAGGGCTGCTCCTTGTAGCTTTATTACAGTACAACAGGAGTGAGATTTCACAGAGTATTTTGTTCCTCCCCAGGGGACACAATAATCCCACATTATAAAAGGTAACTAAAAGGATTTTTATGTTACTTTAAGTATTCCATTCATTGGATTACAATGCAGGATCCAGTTTATGCGTTGTAGGCAGTGAACGGGTTAAAACACACAATATGTCTCCATTTATCTTTCCATTTAAAATCTCTTCTCGGCTCTGACTTTCCTCCTTGCCTGGGTATTCGTGGGTTAATGCTGGCAATCAGCGCCAGGCTGGAGATTTAATTGCGAGCCTGTATTTTCTGAGCTGTCATGAGCGAGTGATGTCGACACCTACTGATTTCAATATCGAGCAAAATGTACTGTTCCTTATTTAATTGGCTGCATTTTGATAAGTTACAGATTTCCGTTAATAGACGCGACTCAGGACGAGCGTGAAGTGGAATCCAAACAATGCTCCGGCTCAAATTGAATCATTAATAACTGTTTGTTGAATTTTTCTCCCACATTGACTGTGCGCTGATTAATAATTAACTTTGTGTATGTTTGCAGCTTCTGGAATTACCAGGGAATGGACGTATCCACGGTAAATAAACATCGCATTTATGTTCCTTTTTATTACTTTATCTTAAGGCCCATTTCATTAGGCTGACCTTGACTTCATTCAGCCGTGGGGGCAGGAAACAGCTGTGTGGCATGAAGCAGCCATATGGCAGGAAGCAGCTGTGTGGGCAGGAAGCAGCTGTGTGGCATGAAACAGCCATATGGCAGGAAGCAGCTGTGTGGGCAGGAAGCAGCTGTGTGGGCAGGAAGCAGCTGTGTGGGCATGAAACAGCCATATGGCAGGAAGCAGATGTGTGGGCATGAAGCAACCGCATGGACAGGAAGCAGCTGCATGGGCAGGAAGCAGCTGCGTGGGCAGGAAGCAGCTGTGTCGGCATGAAGCAACCACATGGGCAGGAAGCAGCTGCATGGGTAGAAAAAAAGCCATGGAGCAGGAGGCAGATGCATGGGCAGGAAGCAGCTATGTGGGCATGAAGCAACCGCATGGGGAGGAAGCAGCTGCGTGGGTAGGAAAAAGCCGCGGAGCAGGAAGCCGCTGCATGGGCAGAAACAGCTGTGTGGGCATAAAGCAACCGCATGAGCAGAGAGCAGCTGTGTGGGTAGGAAAAAGCTGCAGAGCAGGAAGCAGCTGCATGGGTAGAAAAAAGCCATGGAGCAGGAGGCAGATGCATGGGCAGGAAGCAGCTATGTGGGCATGAAGCAACCGCATGGGGAGGAAGCAGCTGCGTGGGTAGGAAAAAGCCGCGGAGCAGGAAGCAGCTGCATGGGCAGAAACAGCTGTGTGGGCATAAAGCAACCGCATGAGCAGGGAGCAGCTGTGTGGGCATGAAACAGCCATATGGCAGGAAGCAGATGTGTGGGCATGAAGCAACCGCATGGACAGGAAGCAGCTGCATGGGCAGGAAGCAGCTGCGTGGGCAGGAAGCAGCTGTGTCGGCATGAAGCAACCGCATGGGCAGGAAGCAGCTGCATGGGTAGAAAAAAGCCATGGAGCAGGAGGCAGATGCATGGGCAGGAAGCAGCTATGTGGGCATGAAGCAACCGCATTGGGGAGGAAGCAGCTGCGTGGGTAGGAAAAAGCCGCGGAGCAGGAAGCAGCTGCATGGGCAGAAACAGCTGTGTGGGCATAAAGCAACCGCATGAGCAGGGAGCAGCTGTGTGGGTAGGAAAAAGCTGCAGAGCAGGAAGCAGCTGCATGGGCAGGAAGCAGCTATGTGGGCAGGAAGCAGCTGCGTGGGTAGGAAATAGCCGCAGACCAGGAAGCAGCTGCATGGGCAGGAAGCAGCCGCCAGGGCAGGAAGTAGCTGCATCTGCCAGAAGCAGTTACTTGGGTAGAAAGCAGCAGCGTGGGCAGGAAGTGGCAACGCAGACAGGAAGCAATCACAGGGCAGAAAGTGGCTGTGGGGCAGGAAGCAGCCACAGGGCAGTTAGCGGCTGCGGGCCAGGAGCAGCCAGGAGGGCAGGAAGCCATTAAGGGTTGTGCTTTCTACGCTTTTATTTCTTTGGGCCCAATTCTGACCCAGCCATTGTCTTTCGATAGGAGCCACCATAGTTGACGGCGTTAGTGCGCACCTGCTCGCTGCAAAGCAACGGCTCCTGATCTTTGTATACTTTGTATAGGAGCAGTTAATTTGCAGCCAGCAGAAAAATAATGAACTATTCCATGGTAGCTCACTTTTTCGGGGTGTAGTTCTGTAAGTGATACCATCTTTCAGACCACAGGTGCTTAACCCCTTCAGTGTTTTATTATTTTTTGGGAAAATAGTTTTCTATTAATTATACAGTAAGAAATATTTGGGAATATTCCCAGTGTATTTCTTACTTTAATAACCTATTTGACAGGGAGAGGTCGCCACCTACTGGTCAAAAGAAGTTATTGCCGTTCTGGTCTACATGCAGGATCAGCAGGGGAGATGTTAGTTAAGACACATTCCCAGCTGGTTTTAAAATGCTTTAGTACCTCGGGCATCATGCCAGGGTGTTAAAAATACAGGGGCATTTTCTGGAGTCCAGATGCAAATGAAATCCATTCGCAATCATACAGCTTTGCCCCAGATGGTTTTGATATGATGTGGGGCAGCTACATAAATGGTAGTAAAGGGGTTAAACACTTTGTAATGGAAGCATGAAAGCTGAGGCAGCCGTGGAATAGCGAGCAATTCCAGGGCCACGCGTTATTCTTATCTGCAGCATTAAAAAATTAAAAATACAGGCTGCAAAACACTGGTGTTACGTGATTTTGCTTTAGCATTTAAACACATTTATATATATATATATTTATCAAGAAAATAGTGTCATCTGCGTATATTCCTGTAACAAAGTGTGAAACAAAACACAAGTAGAGGTTTTTATTTAGTTGAAAGGCCATTAAAGTTTTAAGCTACCTGCCACGTCAAGGCACCTCTAGTAAAGGTGAAACCTGATCATGGCCTTTCCAATGATACCAAACATGACTAGGTTTGGTGTAAAAAATTAAACTAGTTTTTTTTTAATTCTTGTCTGGGGTATAATAAAATAGGACTTCAATAGACGTTTAAAAATGCTGAGCATAAAAAGGTCAAAATGAGCTCAGCGCACAGAGGAGAAATTACTCAGCAGTGAAGGGGTTAAAAAGCAAATGCATGTAAAAATTGGGTATTTCTAATCTCAGGACAAAATTTTAAAACTATTTAGCCGGGGTCTATTTTGGTGGTTGTAGAGTTTGGGGATTAAATTTTTAAAAAGTGAGTTTTTTTCCCTTTTTTTTTTCATCTTATTTCATCTTTTTTTTACAGTAAATTATAGGATATGATGGAAATAATGGTTTGTTTAGAAAATCCATTTAATGGTGGGGAAAACTGTATATAATATGTGTGGGTTCCATAAACGAGTAAGGGGAGAATTAGACCTAAACACAAAGAGCGCAGAAATGTAAAAACAGCAGCGGGCACTTTCGGACAGACTTTCGTAAAACTGTCCAGTCACTAAGGAGTTAAAGAAAATAATTTTGCAGAGACCCAGAGTGCCGCCAGCATTTTTTGTGCACGGAAGGTTATATCAGCTAGGTGCTGCATCAGGTTGAGGATTTTTGTTTTCTGAGTGCAGGAACCTGCAGTAATATATTATATATATAAAAGTGAGACAGTGGTCATTTGCATATCCTACCCAGAGTTCCTTGCTGCATATGGGGAATGTGGCACAGGAGCTCTGGGATGCAATTCATCGAATTGCTGTGATGTGCAAGTGGCTTCTGCAAGAATAAACACACTTATTATAGGGTGGAGGCTTTTTATCTCACTTTTAGTCCTTCACCACAACCATTGTAGACACTATATAAATAATGGAGCAAGAGCTAGCAATCTAGCGTTTTAATAAAATAAACTAACAAACTGTATTGATGCATATTAGTAAAAGTCAAAGTATGTGTGGGTTCCATAAATGAGTAAGGGGAGAATTAGACCTAAACACAAAGAGCGCAGAAATGTAAAAACAGCAGCGGGCACTTTCGGACAGACTTTCATAAAACTGTCCAGTCACTAAGGTGTTAAAGAAAATAATTTTGCAGAGACCCAGAGTGCCGCCAGCATTTTTTGTGCACGGAAGGGTATATCAGCTAGGTGTTGCACCAGGCGGAGGATTTTTGTTTTCTGTTTGCAGTAACCTGCAGTAATATATATATAATAAATAATGGAGCAAGAGCTAGCAATCTAGCGTTTTAATGAAATAGACTAACAAACTGTATTGATGCATATTAGTAAAAGTCAAAGTTTCAGCTCACCGCAGGAGCTTCATCAGGACATGAGCTGTGGGCTGAAATGTTGACTTCTATTAGTATGAATCAATAAAGTTTGTTATTAAGACCCTCGAGTGCTAGCTCTTTTTCTGTACACATTATATATATATATATATACACATATATATAGTGACTTTGTAACATATATGTACATTTCAAACACATTAAATGTTTATATCGTGCACCGTTACGGCTTGTTGGCTTTAAGGTAAATCCCAGCCGCTGCAGGAGGGATGCGATAAGCGTTTGGACTCAGATATCTGTAAGTAAGGTAACACAAATCCTAGAAAGCAGCACAAGGTCATGTGACTCGCAACCCACAGATTAAAGCAGCTTCTCCGAGCCGCGCCGCAGCGCCATGGTGAGTGCGGTTTCCAGCTGCTCCCTCCGTCTGAATTCGGTCAGTTTTATCAGTTATTTATGTGCTGCGGCAGGATTTGCATGTGCGGCTGTGCGCGCTTATTACAATCACAGCGGGATCGCCAATCTTAGAGGGAAGTTTAGCAAATTTGCGAAGCCGTTACAGCAGACGTTTAACACCTACCGCACTGCTCAAAAAAAGCGGAGAAAATGATGGGAGACGCGGATGTGACTGGATACACATAATTCATATAATTTTCACGAGAGTATCCAGATCTGTGTGTTCCAGATAACGCCGGTGTTACTATCCGGGAACCTCAATGCTCCGAGCATTACACATACAAAACACAATATCATTTTGGGAGTGAAGGGGTTATTCTCTGAGTTAGGTACATTTTTCTTACGCCATCAATAAAAAAAAATACACTTAAGAGAACCATGATGTATATTAGTACCATAAAGAGCATGTAAATTCACCAAAAATCCACCAAAATAATCCTCCAAAAATGTACAATTGCGGTTTCTTTTTAATCATGACACGTGTGCAGTTCCGAAAGATTTTAGTTGACAGAATTCAGATATTTCTGGAATCCAAATACATTGGATATGGAAAAATTTCAGATCCGGATCAAGATGAAAATCTCGATAGCTGGTCAGTTCAGGAAATTTGGTATTTACACATTTGGGAATTATTAATTTTAGGGTTTGGGTTAGGTTTGGGATTGGAGTTACATTTACGGCTAGCGTTAGAGTTATGCTCAGGGTTATTGTTAATTTTAGGATAAGGGTTATAATTTCTCTTGTTTTAAGGGCAGGCTTAGAGTTACCTTTAGGTTAGGGTCATAATTTCTGCTTGTTTTAGGGACAGGATTAGGGATGAGCCGAACACTCCCCGAGTTCAGTTCGAAGCCGAACCCGAACTTTCCAAATGTCCGGATCCGAAATCGAACCCGAACCCCATACAAGTCAATGGGGCTGAAAATTCGGTTTTTAGAGGGCCCTCCAAGAGGACATATATGCAAGATATTTGCCATAAAAGGTGTATGGGGGTCCGGGTAGTGCCCTGGGGGACAGGAAACAAGGACAAAAAGTAAAAAAAAACGTTTTAAAGGGACAGTGAGTTTTCCATGAAATAAGGGTTAAAAATAAAAACGAAAAATTCCTTCAAATATCGTGCCTAGGAGGTCCCCATAACCTGCCCGTGAAGTGGCAGATTTCTAGGATGTATAGAAACACTTAAAAACAAAAAAATGACATTTCAAATGACGGTAAATGCTTTTCCTTTAATCTATCCATAAACAACTGCTTGGGGCGACAGTTTGTATGAAAAGAGGAGACATTTTCAGACACGCAGAAAAGGTTTACTGATTTTTTGGTGGTGAAAAGCAGGAGAATGAATGGAGAATGGAAAATTCTAGACCAAATAGCCGATTTGGAAAGTGAGAAAAATGGGAGAATTTTTCTGGTTTGGCTATTTTGACCTAGAATTTTCTCTTCAGTCATTCTCCTGAGTTTCACCTTTCTCTGAATATCCCTGTCAGGGTTATTCAGAGAGCGGTGAAGAGCAGGAGAATGACTGGAGAATGGACAATTCTAGGTCAAAATAGCCAAACCAGAAAAATTCTCCCATTTAGGCTAGGGTCAGACTAGAGAATTTTTAACTTGCGTTTAGGCGCATTTAATCACGGCCGTAGAGTGCGCTGCATCCACTAGCGGCGTGTGTGCGTGATTTGGAGACGTCAGACCCTGCTCATGTCCGGCCAACATAACGTCCAGACACCAAAAGTTTCCTGGTTTGGATCCGTGAAAAATCACGCACAAAAATGCGCATCGTATGACCGTTTTCGCACATTCCATGAAAAAATAAGGCAATGCGTTCGGACGCACTTTTTGACGGTCGCTGTGAAAAATGCGTTAGTCTGACCCTAGCCTTATCTCACTTTCCAAATCGGCTATTTGGTCCAGATTGTTCTCTTTTCCTGCCATTCTCCTGGTTTTCACCTTTCTCTGAACAACCCCGAGAGAGAGGTGAAAGCCAGGAGAACTGGCAGGAGAAGAGAACAATCTAGACCAAATAGCCAATTTGGAAAGTGAGTTAAATGGGAGAATTTTTCTGGTTTGGCTATTTTGACCTAGAATTTTAACTTCTCCAGTTATTCTCCTGCTTTTCACCTCTCTCTGAATAACCCTGTGAATGTTTAATCCCGAGGTGAAAAATAACATTGCCTAAGGCTGGGGTCAGACGAGCGCAGTTATCACGTCCGTGTTGCCGCACATTTGTACCTCCGTGGCAGCATAGCATTCTGACCAATGGAGCCCCACACACGAAGTACGTCCGCACGGAAGTGCGGATTCATGGCGGACGCGGCAAACGGACGCAGGTTAGGCAAGAACGTAATACTGCTAGAACGGTGATTAACCCCTGGGGAGCCGGATCACGAATCGGCGCTGAAAAGCGCCGGATCGTGATCCTCTCCTGGAGCTGGCCGACATCTTGGATGTCGGCCAAGCCTCCAGGATCTCCCCCTGAGGACTGGCGTCATCGTGCATAGCACGATGACGCCAGTCCTGGAGTTAACCCCTAGCTGCCACCAATGGTGGAGAACCCCCTATCTCCCGATCCGTGGCAGCTAGGGATTAATGTTTGATATCATTGGATCGGCCAGAGCATGGCCTTTCCAAGCATACCAAACATGAGCATGAAAAATGTTAAAAAAAATAAAAAAAAAAATATAAACAAGTTTTTGGTTTTTGTTTTGTTAATGCAGCAATATTGTTCCCATTGCAATTATAATGTGAACAATAATGCTGCACTAACGATTTTTGTATGCGGTGCGTTTGTTAAAAAAAGTGAAATTTTCCCCAAAAAAAAATGTAACGAGTCCCCATTTCTATTTTTTTTAACAAGCGCACCCCATACAAAATATAACCGCAAACGATCGCATGTTAAAATGTGAAAAAAAACACTTTACACTTAAATTATTGAAAATTCAAATTTTATTGCATTTTTGTTATAATATACAGACATGACATAACGTATACATATAATAATGACATATTATGAATCTGCCAAGTCTGCTGGAAAGAACGATATATAATATGTCTGGGTCATATATCAAAATATGGCTACAAAACGCGGTTAAACATGATGAGCGAAAGCGGTAAAAATGACCTCAGCACAGAGGTGTGAAAAGCCTCAGCAGCAAAAGGGTTAAATGCAGCATATTAGGATGTTTTAGGGAAATTAATTCTCAAATCTCAATCAGAAGCAGACACCACCCCACCCTCAGTATGGTGTACAATGTATCAAATTGATTACCAGACTAAAAACACCTGGTGTTATGCCCGTTTGTGAACAGAGGTCATTTAGAGTTGATAATCTTTCCACGTACACATTAGTTTTTAATTCAATATCTAAAACCGTTGCTTATAATATTCTGCAGTAAAGAGTCTCTTTATTTCTAGATTTTTTAGTATTTTTTTAAGCATTTTCTATACTTTTTTCAAAATTTCTTTTTTTTTTTGAACCCGAACCGAACACACCCAAAAAGTTCGAAATTCGCAAACTTTCGAACTGCCAAAGTTCGGGTCGAACTCCGAACCATCCGAACCCGAACAGCTCATCCCTAGACAGGATTAGAGTTACGTTTAGGCCTAGTGTTAGTGCTCGGTTTATCATCCGGATTTACTATTTATGCTTGTTTTAGGGTCAGGGTTAGGGTTACGTTTAGGGATAGGTATACTTTTATGGTTAGGTTTGGGTTTATTTTTAGGGTTAAGATTTGAGTTACATTTAGGGCTAGTCTTAAGGTTAGAGTTAGGTTTAGTGTTACTTTTAGGTTATATTTACTTTTAAGTTTAGGTTTAAGGTTAATGGTATCATTTCTGCTTGTTTTAGGGTTAGGGTTAATTTTAGGGTTAGTTTTTTTAGGGTTAGGCTTTGAGTACCTTTTAGGGCTAGCCTTAAGGATGGTTAGGTTTACAGTTACTTTTAGGGTTATTTCTAGGGTTAGGATTTGAGTTACTTTTAGCGCTAGCCTTAAGGATAGAGTTAGGTTTAGGGTTACGTTTAGGTTATGGTTACATTTAGGGTTAGGGTCAATGCTACAATTCCTTCTTGTTTCAGGGTTAGGGTTACTATTGGGTTATGGTTATTTTTAGGTTTAGGTTTAAGGTTAATAGAAACATAGAAAAATGTCGGCAGATAAGAACCTTACGGCCCATCTAGTCTGCCCAATTACATGGATACTTTACCTGGATTTATCTTTTGTTTAGGATAGCCTTATGCCTATCCCATGCCTGCTTAAATTCAATTACTGTTTTGGCCTCTACCACTTCTACTGGAAGACTGTTCCATGTATCCACCACCCTCTCAGTAAAATAATGCTTCCTGATGTTACATTTAAACCTTTGCCCCTCTAATCTAAGACTATGTCCTCTTGTTTTGCTACTTTGTTTCCTTTTAAATATACTCCCTTCCTCTACCTTGTGTATTCCATTTACGTATTTAAATGTTTCTATCATATCTCCTCTGTCTCGTCTTTTTTCCAAGCTGTACATGTTAAGATCATTAAGCCTTTCCTGGTAACTTTTCTCCTTCAAGCCGTACACCATTTTAGTAGCCCTTCTCTGACCTCTCTCTAAGATGTCTATATCCTTCTGGAGATACGGTCTCCAGTACTGCACACAGTACTCCAAGTGAGGTCTCACCAGTGCTCTGTACAGTGGCATGAGCACTTCCCTTTTCCTACTGCTAATACCTCTCCCTACACAACCAAGCATTCTGCCAGCATTTCCAAGCATTCTGCCAGCATTTCCAAGCATTCTGCCAGCATTTCCTGCTGCTCTATTACATTGACTACTTACCTTTAGATCCTCTGAAATAATAACCCCTAAATCCCTTTCCTCAGATGTTGAGGTTAGGACTGTATCAAATATTCTATATTCAGCCCTTGGGTTTTTACGTCCCAGGTGCATTATCTTGCACTTATCCACATTAAAACTCAATTGCCACAACTCCGACCATTTTTTTAGTTTACCTAAATCATTTGTCATTTGGCTGATCCCTCCAGGAATGTCAACCCTGTTGCAAATCTTTGTGTCATCAGCAAAAAGACATACTTTTAAATTAAAAACTTCTGCAATATCACTAATAAAAATATTAAAGAGAATGGGTCCAAGTACTGACCCCTGAGGTACCCCACTGGTAACAAGACCTTGCGCCGAATAAACTCCATTTACCACAACCCTCTGTTGCCTGTCACTCAGCCACTGCCTAATCCATTCAACAATAGTGGAATCGAAGCTCAAAGATTGCAATTTATTGATAAGCCTTCTATGCGGAACAGTATCAAAAGCCTTACTGAAATCTAAATAAGCAATGTCTACTGCACCACCTGTGTCTATTATTTTTGTTACCCAATCAAAAAAATCAATAAGATTAGTTTGGCATGATCTCCCTGAGGTAAACCCATGTTGTTTCTGATCCTGTAATCTATGTGTTTTTAGATGTTCAACAATCCTTTCCTTTAACATGGTTTCCATTAATTTCCCACTACTGACGTAAAACTAACTGGCCTATAGTTCCCAGATTCCTCCCTACTACCCTTCTTGTAAATGGGCACAACATTTGCTAATTTCCAGTCTTCTGGGACGACTCCCGTTAACAGATTTATTTAACCAATCCTTATTAACGGTTTTGCTATTACATCACTGAGCTCTTTTAATAATTTATGGTGGATCCCATCAGGCCCCATTGACTTATTTGTCTTTACTTTAGATAGCTGCTGTAGAACCTCCTCCTAATGGTATAATTTCTGCTTGATTTAGGGTTAGGGTTACTTTTAGGGTTAGGGGTTACTTTTAGGGTTAGGATTTGAGTACCTTTTAGGGCTAGACTTAAGGATGGTTAGGTTTGCGGTTACTTTAAGGCTAGGGTCAGACGAGCGTGATTTCTACGGACTGTACGTCCTTGCACACGGACTTACGTCAGTACGGAAGACACAGTAGTGGTCACACAGTCCGTTTTTTTCACTGACGTTTATTTTTTGACGGATATAGGAGGAAAAATAAATTAAAAAGCAAAACCATTTTGTCCGTGAAAAATGCTGGACGTATAAATGCCGTCCGTCTGACCACATTCCATCACTCACACACAAAGCTATGCAGACGTTGCGAACGCAGCGCACTTTGTGCGGCCGTTCTATGGGATGTACGTTCTTGCCTGCCTTGCGTCCGTGGGCCGCGGCCGTTGTGCGTCCGCATTTCAGTACGGACGTACTTCATGTGTCAGGCTCCAATGGGCTTTCTGTCATGCTATGACGGACGTACTTTTAGGCGCAATCATGGAAGTGAACACTACGCTCGTCTGACCCCAGCCTTAGGGTTATTTCTAGGGTTAGGATTTGAGTTACTTTTAGGGCTAGCTTTAAGGATAGAGTTAGGTTTAGGGTTACTTTTAGGTTATGGTTACATTTAGGGTTAGGGTCAATGCTACAATTCCTTCTTGTTTTAGGGTCAGGGTTACTATTAGGGTTTATTTAAAGAAACAATAAGTGGAAAAACTGATATAGTTGAAAATGAAAATGTGATAAAAACTCAAGACGACATTCTGTAAAAGATGTTTTCCTTGTATTTTGCGAAGAAATGTTTGGGTGTTTGAGGCAGGGGAGGGGTCAGCCTCTTCACCAGCATATTTATTGATGTATTAAGTCGATTCACTTTTCCTAAGTCACTCCAGACTAACACCATATTTGTGCACTAATAAGTCACAGGATTTAATGCAGGATATTTCCCCGGTGCTGGTTTTTGATGCGGCTCACTCTATATAGCTTCACAAAATATGGATATTAAAGTTTCATAAGACGACGTATTGATGTTTATACACCACAAGTCATTAGTCCTTGTAGAACGTGTTCATTTGCTTTCATTCCAACTCGGCAGAAAATCGATGGTGAATAATTAGCGCTTAATAAAAAAGAATGCCAGAGGCGAGTTACATCAAATATCCGATCAATATCTACCTGATATCCAATCAAAAATGCAAAAAAGCCAGATGGAAAATATGGAAATGGCTTTTCTTGTTTACAAACATTAGGACAGTTTTTGGAATTCACTGGCAGAGATATTGAACGCCTTGAGGTTATGGAATGGAACTGCACAGGTCCCGCCACAATGTCACCTTCTTAGCTGAAATATGCTTTATATCGATAGCTGTGCGCCCAACCCTCATAATTCCGATAAAGTATTGAAAAGCATCGCACTGCTTCTAAAACAGAAACACGTGGAGCTTATTCACTGAGCTCTGAATTTATCACCGAACTGCAGCGAATGGCCAATTTCACCGTATCTGCAAATCCGGGGCAAGTCGTGCGTTCACTAGCTGTATTTTCACCAAATACAGGCGAATTGACAGCAAAAAAAAATCGATACCACAAATACTGGCACCAAGTAAAGCAGACTTATGTTACCCGTCTGAGGCAAGGGGGGGGGGGTCAGAGTGGGCAGATAAAACTGAAATTACTATAGAAAAATACAGACACAGAATATGTTACATGCTGAGGCTGCCATCTTTATTTTACTGTGGCCACAGCAGCCCAGCTCCTCCTTCCACCAGCAACAGCCCCGCCTTCTACAGGAGGCACAAAGTACCATGACAATATCCAAATGACTCTGTAAGGCAGTGTTTCCTGCGTCTCCCTTAAGGTCCCCCAGATTTTAAGGATTATGTTGGGCAGATGAAGACAGAATCCCGCAAATACAAAGCAGCAAATCGTATCACCTGTGCTGTGCTTCACATATCCTGCAAACCTGTCCTGTCACTGGGTCCTGAGGTCAGGTTTGGGAAACACTGCTGCAAATAAAAAAAAATATCATAAAACATTAAAAATAGATGTAAAATAAATTGTCTGAGGACGATAGACTTTTATCGCAGTGCATAATACTGTTAACCCCTTCAATACCGTGACGGTGTATACACAATCTGCGGTAGTAGACACAGCAGTGTTAACACAAATTGGGGCCGTGCAACATCACTGGAAATGAAATTTGTTTGCTGCACATGAATTCCGTTTGTTTTTTGGGGCTCCAGAAGGTGCCCCCCAAGTTTTAGCCATGTGGGCATCATGCACAAAGTGTTAAACTGTTTAAAATCCGCTGCAGAATGTCCTGACATATCGGGCTTTCCCCAGCCGGTACGCAGAGCCACGAGCTGCAGTTCTGCCTGTAGTAACTCATTTTGGCCTGCAGGTGGCGACATCTTGCTGCCAATAAATTATTACAGCAAGGAATACATTGGGAATATTCCCAAATATTTCTTACTGTATAAATAATTAAAAAACATTTTTTTAAAAAAACACTCAGTCCTGACAGTGGATTGATGGAAAATAGGCTTGTGCACCGATTTTTTTTTCGGTTCGATTTTTCGGATTTTTAAACTTTTCGATTCGACTCGTTTCGACCGATTTCGGTTTCGATTCGATTCGGCCCGTTTTTCGGGTACATTTTTTTTTCGGAATATCGACCATTTTTCGTATTTTCGTGTCACTGTGCTCGGTTTTTGTATCGACTTTTCGTAATTTCGGAAATTTTCGTTTTTCGGAATTGCCCATTTTTCGGAATATCGACCATTTTTCGTATTTTTCGTGTCATTTTGCCCGCTTTTTGTATCGACTTATCGTTTTTTCAAAAAAATTTCGTTTTTACAAAATTTTCGTTTTTCGGAAAATTTTCGTTTTTTGGAAAATTTTCGTTTTTCGGAACATCTGTTCTCCTCGTTTCACACATTTCAAGTCCATTCGAAAAATCCGAAAATATTTCGTTTCGGCACGGAAAACATTTCGGATCTGAAATTTTCGGATCTAAAATGTTTCTGAAATTCGGCCGCATCCGAAAACACGAATCGGGAAATTTCGTGAAAATTCCGAAATTCCGAAACCCGAAACGCACATCCCTAATGGAAAATCACTTGGTAGTGAAGGGGATATATATATGTCATATCACGCGCTATCCAATATCAAGCCGTGCCGTATCGGCATTATAAAAATGTCTTTGTTTGCACTATATCCATGTTTACCTTTCCCATTAACATAACAAGGTTACATTGTGTGCGGAGGAGCTGTTGGATACGTGCTGTGAGTTCTTGCTCCTGATATCATCAGCAGTGAATTTGTTGGCGCGGGGAGAGGAAGTGCTGACAATGTAAAGAATTATACAAGATGATTAAATGGTGTGTGAACATCAGATCAGGACATCAAACAAGAGAGAAGGACATATGGTTCAGTATTATTTGTACCCCTTCGCCGTAGCTTCTGGACGATGATTTTTTATTTTTTTTCCATTTTATTTATTTATTTGTTTATTTTGTTGATTTGGAGAAAATCCCTGATTAGATTCTGTTTCTGCCATCTGCGGCCGATCTGCGCCGTAAGAAAATGCCAGCACATACAAGACAAGACACATTTCGACTTTCTCTAAGAGAGAGAGAGACTTCTGTTGGCCAAACAAATGATTAAACGATTAAACGATTTTTATGATTTTCAAACTATCCACTTGTAGAAATGACTTTAAAATAAATATGGATACATTTCCGCACTGGTGTGACCGAACCTTACATTGGGCAGTATCACAATCTGCCTGCTATAACGGGGTCACTAAGGTGGATAATGTGCGCCTGCAGGTTTCTCCTTTGCGCCCCGTTTTAGCTCCATATTACAGGGCAGGCGCTGATTCAGCAGCCTGTCCCGTAATACAGCACTAAGTCAGAGGATACATGAGGTAGCGCTAATACACCGTCCCGGGCATCCCCTCTATGGAGTCCATTGAGGCTTTGACTGCTGGGTCACATGACCTGCAGGATCTCGCCTCTCGTGAGATCCTGCAAGTCCACGGATTGATCTCCGAGGGAGACTGGGGACTTTTTTCCTCAGTCTCACTCTGCTCCCAGTGGCCAGAAGCGGCAGATCAAGTCGCTGTTCTCGTTGCAGGATGAGAGATGAGTATGTGATTTTTGGGGGGGTTCCAGCTGGTGCTAAATGCTTCTGCAGAAGTTTCTAGCTGTGGGTAACTTTGGAGTTAACCGCAGCGGGGTGTAATTAGCGTTAGGACTTTGTAATCCAGTGCTAATTAACTCTTAGCACTCCCCATGTTAAGCATAAGGAGCACAAAGTACAGTAAGGTAACGGTATAAAGCGCAATCGTCGTTCTGCTAATGAGTTTTTTAACCCGTTAGCGTTCGGAATGTAATATGGGAGGCCAGCGCTAGCGCCACTTAACGCTCAACATGCTGAGCACTAACGCTAGCATTCAGAATGTAATATTGCCCACATTGTATAAATGTTACTATTCAGTGATTTCATATAAAGGGTTCTTATTCTTAACACTTTCCCTACCGAGTGCTTTTTATTGGAAGAATCGTAACACTGATTTGAATCACATGGTATGTGCAGTTATTTAAATTGATTATAAAACAGCAATTCGGCATAAAGATTGTTTTATTAAGAGATAGTTAAATTGGTAAAATAATGTAAATTCACTCATTTTTATATTTTCATACATTAGTTTATCCTTTACAGAAAATACCCTGGGATGAAAGCCTGTAATCTAGATTTATTTATTTATTTATAAAGATTTTACCAGGAAGGATAAACATTGAGATTTTCTCTCCCTTTTTCAAGTAAATGTCCCTGGGTTCAGAACATATGAAGTGTTTCAGTTTAAGAAATACAAAGTAATAACAATGCAAGATATTAACAAACACAAATATAACAGATTAACAGAAAATAAATATGTAGGAAATAGTCAATATATGTTAGCATGTTTACAGGTCATTCTGTATATAGTGTGACGGGTTCACTCGGGGCAGGCTATGTGAGGGCCGGTACCTGAGTAGAAGGCTGGAAGTAGCCACCTTCCCAGTTCAGGGTTAACTGAGTGATTGCTCATTCACCACAGCTGCCCCACCCTTCCCTATAAGAAGTCTCAGTTCCTTCCAGTTCATTGAGGGGTTTGGAGACAGAAGGAGGAAGGAGTTGGAGACTGTGGTGAAAAAGTAAGGAATCTGTTATATTGGAAAGTGTGTTTTGTTTTACTGGGGGAACCCGTTTAGTGGGCCCAGGAGTAGACAGGTTTGTCTGTTGTCAGTTAGCCTCCCAATAGGGAATAGGATTTCTTTTTTTGTTGTTTTTTTTCTCTGTTTGTGGAAAACCCCTTTGCTGCTGCAAATAAAAACGCTTAGAAAACCCACGTTGCTGTGCCCGCAGTACCTGCTTCTCCACAAGTGGTGGCAGCGGTGGGATTTTGTACCTGCTGTGCGCTGGCAGTAGCAACAAGGGTACAGAACCCACAGTTACAATGGAGGACTTATTAAAAGCACTGGTATGTGCCACGGCAACGCAGCAGGAGAGCAACCGCCTAATACAGGCACAGATTGGGGCCGTGATGGAGGCCCAGAAAGCTGACCACGAACTGCTTCAAGCAACGGTACGAGGTTTGGCGACGCAAGCACCCCTAGCCAGGAGACCAGGATTCGAGCTAGTTGCTACCTTCAGAAGATGTTGCCTGAGGATGACGTGGAAGCATACCTCCGTGCCTTTGAGCGCACTGCTACTCGGGAGGCCTGGCCTACAGACAAGTGGGCGGGGATTATCGCACCCTTCCTGATTGGAGAGGCCCAAAAGGCCTACTATGACCTGGAGGAAGTCCAGGCTACGGACTATAAACTCTTAAAGGCTGAAATCCTGGCCCGGTTCGGAGTGACAAAAGCTGTGAGAGCGCGACGCTTCTCTAACTGGACGTATGAGGAGAAGACACCACCCCGGACGCAGATGTTCGACCTAATGCATTTGGCTCGGAAGTGGCTCCAGCCTGAGCACCAAAGCCCCACGCAGATAGTGGAAACCCTGGTGTTGGATAAGTTCCTACGCGGACTCCCACGCAGCCTCCGTGAATGGGTGGGACAAGGGAACCCGGGTACCTATGATGACATGGTGGCCCAAGTAGAGCGCTACCTGGCTGCAAAAGACTTCGAGGACTCGCCCAGGAGGTCGCCAAAGGTCGTTGTGGGGAGCATCCCCACCCATAGAAAGGAGCAGCCTCAAAAAGTCTTCGGCTCCACAACTAGGTCGAACGGGTCGGCAATCCTGCCAGCACCTGGGGGACCAGTGCGTTACTCAGACCACAGCAACACTTTTCGAAGAGGGAATGAGCCCCAAAGGAACTCGATACAGTGCTTTGAGTGTGGCGAACTGGGACATATTCGAGCCAGGTGTCCTAACACGTCCGAGCCCATGCAGTGTGGGCTGGGTGAGGACCCCCGGAATTTCTGCGGACTGATATGTATGACTGGCCTGGTGGAAGGGACTCAGACTTTTCGAGTGCCCGTCCTGCTGAACGGACTACAGGCAGTGGCACTTGCGGACTCCGGTAGTGCCATAACATTGGTGTCAGGCAAACTGGTGGGCCGGGCCAATTTACAGAAAGATAAGACTGTGGGAGTGTTGTGCGTACATGGTAGTACCGTTCGTTATCCCACGGCGTTAGTCGCTGTCTCTGTGGGGGCAAGGGTACGGTCTGTCCCAGCTGTGGTGGTACCCAACTTACCCTATTCCCTTGTCTTAGGGAGGGATTTCCCGGACTTTCAGACCATATTGCAGGGGTTATCTGTTGGTACGGCCACTGCCGACCTTGATGAGGGTACTAACGACATCACCGAGGTGTTCCCATTCCACGATACGTCTTTTTGTCAGAAACCTCCTAAACCCCGGAAAACACGCAGAGAGAGGCGAGAAGCCAAACACGGCTTTACCAGAGCTCGGGCTGAGGCTCTGGTGAACACCCCGGCCAAAAGATCTCAAAAGGGGGTGGCCACCCAGGTGACAGAGACAGAATTGGGGGTCCCTGTAACACATACGAGTGAGGAGGTGAATGAGGCTCCTAACTCTGGGGGCTCTACCTCTGATGGGAATGACTCAGGGGGAGGGGTTTCCGGGAACACTGTTTTTGGGAACGACCAAGCTAGTGATCCTTTGTTACAGACTGCGAGAAGCAGGGTGATTGAGGTGAACGGGGTGCCGGTGGAAGGGGCAATAAAGAGTTATCCGTACTTTATTTTGAAGAGTGATCTGTTGTACCGGGTCATCATGGAGGGAGGTCAGGAAATTGAACAGTTGGTGGTTCCGTCCTCTCAGACCAGAAAGGTACTCGACTTCGCTCATTCCCATGTGCTAGGAGGGCACTTAGGGGTTGAGAAGACCCAGGAGCGGGTCCTGCGCAGGTTCTTCTGGCCGGGGGTTTATGAGGCGGTGAAACGGTACTGTGCCTCATGCCCCGAATGTCAGTTGGCATCTCCTAAGCCACACTTGAGAGCCCCTCTCATACCCCTCCCGGTCATTGATGTCCCCTTTGAAAGGATCGCAATGGACATTGTGGGTCCGTTAGAAAAATCCGCACGTGGACACCAGTACATATTGGTGATCCTGGATTATGCCACTCGGTATCCTGAAGCCGTTCCCTTGCGCAAAGCAAATGCAAGGAACATTGCCCGAGAGTTGGTTCAGGTATTCGCACGAGTGGGCATCCCGAAAGAGATCCTGACCGATCAGGGTACTCCTTTTGTTTCCCGTCTGATGAAAGAGCTGTGTCACTTGTTAAAGATACAGGCGCTAAAGACCTCCGTGTATCACCCGCAGACGGATGGGCTTGTCGAGCGGTTCAACCGCACCCTAAAGGGGATGCTGAGGAAGGTTGTTAACAGGGAAGGAAAGGACTGGGACATGTTATTGCCGTACTTGTTGTTTGCTATACGTGAGATTCCCCAGAGCTCGACCCGCTTCTCTCCGTTCGAACTCCTATATGGCAGGCACCCACGTGGTCTGCTGGATATACTCAGGGAAACCTGGGAGGGGCAGGGAGTGACCGGAACCAACCCGATACAATATGTTGTAGGCATACGCGAGCGGATGGCTCGGGTTATCCCCCTGGTACGCCAGCATATGGAAAGGGCACAGGAGACCCAATCCCATATCTATAACCAGAAGGCCACCGCAAGACGGTTCTCGCAAGGGGACAGGGTGATGATACTGGTCCCGACTGCAGAAAGCAAACTTCTGGCTCATTGGCAAGGACCATATGAGGTCCTGGAACAGACAGGCCCTGTTAACTACAGGATTAGGCAGCCTGACCGCCGGAAGAAGGAGCAGATCTACCATGTCAATCTCCTGAAGCCATGGCAAGACAGAGAGGCCTGCGTGTCCCAGACCGGCCATGCCCAGTCCGGTCCTCAGGCCCCAGAGCCGGGGTGGCTATTTCCCCTGAGCTGACTCCTTGCCAGGTAGAGGAAGTCAACCGAATGGTCGAGAGGAATAGGGATGTGTTCTCACCGGTACCGGGTAGAACACATGACGTGTTCCACGACATTGTGACCGAACCCGGTGTAGCGATCAGACTGAAACCCTACCGGATACCGGAAGCCAAAAGAGAGGCAGTCAGACTAGAAGTCAAGAAAATGCTAGAGCTTGGGGTCATTGAGCCATCCCCACAGTAATTGGTCCAGCCCCATCGTTTTGGTGCCAAAGCCAGACGGCTCTACCAGATTTTGTAACGACTTCAGGAAGTTGAATGAAATCAGCAAGTTCGATGCCTATCCCATGCCCGTGTGGATGAGCTGGTGGAGAGATTGGCAAAGGCCAGATACCTCTCGACTCTTGATCTGACGAAAGGGTATTGCCAGATACCCCTAACCGGAAGGGCCAGGGAGAAAACCGCCTTTGCCACCCCAGACGGGTTATTTCATTACAGAATTATGCCCTTTGGCCTTCATGGAGCCCCAGCCACCTTCCAGCGGCTCATGGACAAGCTGCTCAGGCCTCACGTCCAGTACGCTGCGGCATACCTGGATGACGTCGTCATCCATAGCACGGATTGGGAGTCCCATCTGCCGAAGGTTGAGGCTGTGCTCGACACGTTCAGAAGGTCCGGTCTAACAGCCAACCCCCCAAGTGTTTTATTGGGCTGGCGGAGGCTAAGTACTTGGGCTATGTGGTTGGGAGGGGATCGGTGAAACCCCAAGTCCATAAGGTGGAGGCAATACGGAATTGGCCTCAACCTCTTAGAAAAAACAGGTGAGGGCCTTCCTAGGGATTGTCGGCTACTACCGCCGATTCATACCCCATTTTGCGACTAGGGCGGCGCCGCTAACCGACCTTATTAAAGGCAAAGGCCCCGATATGGTGAGATGGGACGGTAAGGCTGAGGAGGCCTTTGGCGATCTGCGCTTTGTGACCGGCCCATCCTCGTGGCACCGGACTTCGGGACTGAGTTCTTCCTGCAGACGGATGCCTCAGAGGTTGGTTTGGGGGCTGTGCTCTCGCAGTATGTGGATGGTGAGGAGCATCCGGTATTTTACCTGAGCAGGAAACTGCTGCCCCGGGAACAACGCTATGCCGTGATCGAGAAGGAGTGTCTAGCGATTAAATGGGCCACAGAGATGCTACGGTACTATTTACTGGGCAGGCAGTTTACCCTGGTCACCGACCACGCCCCTCTGAGGTGGATGCACAGTAACCGGGACCGCAATTCCCGGATCCTTCGGTGGTTCCTCTCCTTGCAGCCCTTCAAGTTTGTGGTGCAGCACAGGGCGGCCTTCTCCACGGCAACGCCGATGCGCTGTCTCGGGCCCATGGGCTCTCCGCTGTGGTCGCTTCTCACCCTGGTGTTGCGCTGGGGAGGGGGATGTGTGACGGGTTCACTCGGGGCAGGCTATGTGAGGGCCGGTACCTGAGTAGAAGGCTGGAAGTAGCCACCTTCCCAGTTCAGGGTTAACTGAGTGATTGCTCATTCACCACAGCTGCCCCCCCTTCCCTATAAGAAGTCTCAGTTCCTTCCAGTTCATTGAGGGGTTTGGAGACAGAAGGAGGAAGGAGTTGGAGACTGTGGTGAAAAAGTAAGGAATCTGTTATATTGGAAAGTGTGTTTTGTTTTACTGGGGGAACCCGTTTAGTGGGCCCAGGAGTAGACAGGTTTGTCTGTTGTCAGTTAGCCTCCCAATAGGGAATAGGATTTCTTTTTTTGTTGTTTATTTTCTCTGTTTGTGGAAAACCCCTTTGCTGCTGCAAATAAAAACGCTTAGAAAACCCACGTTGCTGTGCCGCAGTACCTGCTTCTCCACAATAGTCACTGTGTTACATGTTTTAACAAGTGCATTCTGTATATAGTCCACTGTTGTTACATGTTTACATAGTGTATTTCTGTACATAAGTCAACTGTGGTTACTGTTTACAGGTGATTCTGTATATAGTCACTGTTACATGTTTACAGTGCAATTCTGTATATAGTCACTGTGTTACATGTTTACAGGTGCATTCTGTATATAGTCACTGTGTTACATGTTTACAGGTGCATTCTGTATATAGTCACTGTGTTACATGTTTACAAGGTGCATTCTGTATATAGTCACTGTGTTACATGTTTAAAGGTGCATTCTGTATATAGTCACTGTTACATGTTTACAGGTGCATTCTGTATATAGTCACTGTGTTACATTTTTACAGGTGCATTCTGTATATAGTCACTGTGTTACATGTTTACAGGTGCATTCTGTAATATAGTCAACTGTTCATGTTTACAGTGCATTCTGTATATAGTCACTGTGTTACATGTTTACAGGTGTATTCTGTATATAGTGTGGGGTACAGCTCAAATGGGGGGTACCCTTCCCAGGATAAAGGTAGTCCCAATCGCAGGATTTCTTTATAATGTACAGCCCTCTGTACTTTTATTCAAGAGCTGCATACAGGTCAAGAAACAAAACAAAACAAAACAATACCCTTGCCTGTCCGGCGCTAACTAAACATTTAAGGTTTTCCTCACTACCGTTTCAGAAAACAAAGTGTATTCCAACCTTTCCTTTTGCAGCCTGATCTCTGGTTCAGCTTTGCTCCCTCAGTAGCTGGTCTGAGTCCCAGGGTGGAGACTGAATGAACCTCACTTCCTGCTTTTATTTCCCTCTAGCCGCACCCATCAATCAATTAAGCCTCCCCAGGGAGAACTGCAAAACCCGGAGATTTGTGTGCCCCGAGCTGAACCCAAACTCGGCCTGGAGTGCTAGTCCCAACAATATGACAAAACTCGAGGGGACACATACTGTCCCTCAAACACCACTCCTCTCCTCTCGTCACATATCCCCCTCTGCTCCAGCCCCCGCGGCTGAGCAAATGCAACAATAGGGTTGGGGGGCCCGTGACAGCGCATCCGCGTTAGCCTGCAACCTCCCAGCCCTGTGCTCCACCGTGAACCGAAAGGCTTGTAAGGCCAAGAACCATCTCGTAACGCGGGAGTTTCTTTCCTTACTATTGCACATCCACTGCAACGGGTTGTGATCGGTGATGAGCCGGAACTGTCGGCCCAACAGGTAATACCTAAGAGCATCCAGGGCCCACTTAATTGCTAAGCATTCCTTCTCAACGATCGCGTAGTTCTGCTCGTGCCTGTTGAGTTTCCTGCTTAGGTAGACCACCGGGTGTTCCTCCCCCTCCCGTACCTGGGGTTAAACCGCCCCCAGACCCACGTTCGAAGCATCAGTCTGGACTACAAAGTCCCCATAAAAATCAGGGGCCACCAGCACGGGTTGTGTGCATAACGCCCGCTTCAAGTCTTTGAAGGCATTATCAGCCTCAGGGCTCCATCGTACCAACCCCGACTTCGTACCCTTTGTCAGGTCGGTCAATGGGGAGGCCATGGTGGCAAAATTTGGGACAAAGCGGCGGTAGTAGCCAGTGATCCCTAAAAAGGCCCGGACTTGCTTCTTATTCTGGGCTGGGGCCATTTTTGAATAGCCTCCACCTTGTCAATTTGTGGCTTAACTAGCCCTCGTCCAATGACGTATCCCAAGTATTTGGCCTCTTCCGAGCCTATGGCACATTTCTTAGGGTTTGCCGTGAGACCTGCCGCCTTCAGCGAATCGACTACGGCCTGTACTCGTACCAAGTGCGTCTGCCAGTCAGGACTATGGATCACCACATCGTCTAGATACGCGGCGGCATACCGTCAGTGTGCCTTCAATAGCCTATCCATTAACCTTTGGAATGAAGCAGGGGCCCCGTGTAAGCCAAAGGGCATTCGCGTATATTGGAACGACCCATCCGGGGTGAAAAAGGCGGTCTATCTGCCAGTACCCCTTCGTCAAATCCAGGGTAGTTATATATCGGGCCGTACCCAGTTGGTCGATAAGCTCATCCACCCGGGCATGGGGTACGCGATCTCTCGCATTCAGTTTTCCTAAAGTCATTGCAGAAACGGATACTCCCATCTGGTTTTGGCACCAGCACTATGGGGCTCGACCAGTCGCTATGGGACTCTTCAATTATACCCAAGGCTAACATTTTCCCAATTTCTGCCGAGACGGCCTCCCGCCTGGCTTCTGGGATTCTATAGGGTTTAACATTTATGCGAACCCCAGGTTCAACCACTATGTCATGGTGAACCACCGTGGTTAGTCCTGGTATCTCTGAAAAGAAATCGGTGTTTCCCTCAAAAATTCCTTCACCTCATTGCGTTGAGCCACCGACAATGTGTCGGCGATAGGAACCTCAGGTGTGGGGGGAGCCATGGGGTTTGAAGTAGCTGGGGTGCTCAGCAGGGCCTCCCGGTCTTTCCACAGCTTCAGGAGATTTATATGGTAGATTTGTTCTGTTTTCCTTCTACCGGGTTGGAGGACTTTATAGTTTACTTCACTTTTTTTTTCAACTCAACTATCTCATAAGGGCCTTGCCACTTTGCTAGGAATTTGCTCTCAGCCGTTGGGACCACACTAAGACTTATCCCCGGGGTTGAAACTACGCATTTTCGCCCCCCGATTATACACCCTCCTCTGGGCTTCCTGGGCTTGCTCCATATGTTCCCTCACCAGGGGCATAACGGCGGCAATCCTGTCCTGCATCATGGACACATGTTCAATGACAGTCTTAAAAGGGGTGGTCTGACCCTCCCACGTCTCCTTGGCAATATCTAGGAGTCCTCTGGGATGCCTGCCATATACGAGCTCAAAGGGGGAGTAGCCCGTAGAGGCCTGGGGCACCTCTCGGATGGCAAACATGAGATACGGGAGTAAGAAGTCCCAGTTCTCCCATCTTTGTCCACGACTTTTTTTAACATATTTTTTAGGGTTTTGTTGAACCTCTCCACTAGCCCGTCGGTTTGGGGGTGGTATACAGATGTGCGCAGATGGGAGATTTTAAACAACTACACAACTCCTTGGTCACCTTCGACATAAAAGGGGTACCCTGGTCCGTTAGTATCTCTTTCGGAATGCCTACCCGGCTAAACACTTGGACCAGTTCTTTGGCTATGGTTTTGGCCGAGGTGTTGCGTAGTGGGATCGCTTCCGGATATCGCGTGGCATAATCCATTATCACGAGGATATATTTGGTGACCCCGGGCAGACTTCACCACCGGACCCACCAGGTCCATGCCAACCCTCTCAAAGGGAACCTCTATGATAGGCAACGGCACCAGCGGGCTACGAAAATGGGGCGCGGGCGCGGATTGTTGACACTCCGGGCAGGACTCACAATAATTCTTTATATTCTGCATGCAGACCTGGCCAGAAGAACCTCCGGCATATTCTTTCTTTGGTCTTTTCTACCCCTAGGTGTCCCCCCAGTACGTGCCCATGAGCAAGGTCTAGCACCACTTTGCGGTATGGTTGAGGCACCAGTAGCTGTTCCACCACATCTCCCCTTGTCTCACGACCTGGTACAACAAGTCTTTCCTCTGTGCATGTGTGGAAAAGCTAGCCTCATATCTGGGTCAACGGGTTTATCATCTATTAACCTTTATATTCTCCCGGGCTCTGGCCAAGGTGGGGTCCTTCACCTGTTCACTAAGAAAATCGTCCCTTCTGACTTCTAAATCAGGCACGTCAACCGATCCGTTCACCCCCCAGGGCCCGGTTCTTCTGCCTGCTCCCCAGCCATGACAGAGAAAGGAAAAGGTACACTATCCCCCTTTGGGACCCCCACAATGCCCTCTTCCGTATCCGGTTCAAACGGTTCGGGGTTAAGATTTGTGACAGGGTCCACACTATCTATTCGGAGGTTTTTCTCTTCCCATAAACTCCAAAACCGTGGAAAGTCCCTCCCGACTAACACCTCATATGGCAGGGAAGGAACCACCCCCACAGACTGTGTCACAATAGTCACTGTGTTACATGTTTACAGGTGCATTCTGTATATAGTCACTGTTACATGTTTACAGGAGCATTCTGTATATAGTCACTGTTACATGTTTACAGGTGCATTCTGTATATAGTCATTATGTTACATGTTTACAGGTGCATTCTGTATATAGTCACTGTGTTACATGTTTACAGGTGCATTCTGTATATAGTCACTATGTTACATGTTTACAGGTGCATTCTGTATATAGTCACTGTTACATATTTACAGGTGCATTCTGTATATAGTCACTGTGTTACATGTTTACAGGTGCATTCTGTATATAGTCACTGTGTTACATGTTTACAGGTGCATTCTGTATATAGTCACTGTGTTACATGTTTACAGGCGCATTCTGTATATAGTCACTATGTTACATGTTTACAGGCGTATTCTGTATATAGTCACTGTGTTACATTTTTACAGGTGCATTCTGTATATAGTCACTGTGTTACATGTTTACAGGAGCATTCTGTATATAGTCACTGTGTTACATTTTACATTTGCATTCTGTATATAGTCACTATGTTACATGTTTACAGGCGCATTCTGTATATAGTCACTGTGTTACATTTTTACAGGTGCATTCTGTATATAGTCACTGTGTTACATGTTTACAGGTGCATTCTGTATATAGTCACTGTGTTACATGTTTACAGGTGCATTCTGTATATAGTCACTCTGTTACATGTTTACAGGTGCATTCTGTATATAGTCACTGTGTTACATGTTTACAGGCGCATTCTGTAAATAGTCACTGTGTTACATGTTTACAGGCGCATTCTGTATATAGTCACTGTGTTACATGTTTACAGGCGCATTCTGTATTGAGCTATGTTAGTAAGGAGCTCTTGAGTGAGTTAAGACTGGGGGAAGATTTGATGGTGTCTGGGAGGTTAATCCATATTTAAATGAGGACCGAGCCACTGTCTTTTTGTATTTTGGTATTGCAAGTAAGGTGCTGGTCCTGGATCGGAGGTTATAGGATGAGGGAGCTGCTGGGGGAAGCAGTATATTCAGATAGGATGGCAGCTTTTTTAACGTGCGTACTGGCGCACTTAATCACGGCTGCACTAGCAGCAAATGACGGGCAATGACAGCCAATATACGAATTACGGTCGCACGAAAGTCCGGCTGCGCAACGCAAGTGGAAAATGAACGCATTTCTTCGAGAACGCTGAACCGCTAGTACGGACGTACAGAGTGCGCTGTGCCCACTAGCGGCGTGTGTGCGTGATTTGGAGACGTCAGACCCTGCTCGTGTCCGGCCAACATAACGTCCAGACGCAAAAAGTTTCCTGGTTTGGATCCGTAAAACATCACGCACGAAAATGCGCATCGTATGACCGTTTTCGCCTATTCCGTGAAAAAATACGTCAATGCGTTCGGACGCACTTTTTTACGTTCGCGTGTAAAAATGCTTTCGTTTGACCCTAGCCTTAGTGAAAGAATGAGATTATTAGCAATGCAATATCTGTATGTGCTGCATAATGCCTGTGCATGGCAATTACAGCAACACCTTGTATCTGTATGTGCTGCATAATGCCTGTGCATGGCAATTACAGCAACACCTTGTATCTGTATGTGCCGCATAATGCCTGTGTATGGCAATTACAGCAACACCTTGTATCTGTATGTGCTGCATAATGCCTGTGTGTGGCTATTACAGCAACACCTTGTACCTGTATTGTTATATAGGAGAATAGAGTTTCACTATTTATAAAGTAAAATTTGCATATTGTTTTTTAGTTCTAAGAGCATGCACTTACATTACTGACTAATAGAGGGCGCTATTACGCACATGCTGACTGCTGAGCTCTGCCTGCCCGCCCCCCCATGACTGACGACGACAGTCACATGACTGTCCTGCATCAATCAATCAATGGGGAGCTCTGCCTTCCATGGGGGGTGTTTTTTTTAAAAAAAGAATTGCTTGAGACCAATGGATCTTTCCCATTGGTTCAAGCTTTCAATTGCTCTCAGTGCCTCTGGAGGCACTGAAGAGCATAGAACCAGGAAGTCAGCTTGAGCTACGCAAATAGCGTAGCGTTTAGCCGCGCAAATTGCGTAGGCTATGCTGGCTCAGTGCTGCCCCTGCTGTCTGTGTAGTGAATCAAACACAATGCAGCCGGCAAACTGAAAGCACGGGGGGGGGGGGTAAGCGGAGGGCAGAGAAGCACAGTGAGGGAGCGTGGAAAGGTGAGTATGAGAACTTTTTTCAATGAATAACATTTTATTTACAGATTAAATATACATACATGTCATTACAGCACAATGAGCACATTAATTTACTGGAATGGCAGGGGAGGCCCTGCCTCCACTGCCACCCCTGACTGCACGTCCCTGCCTTGTATCTGTATGTGCCGCATAATGCCTGTGTGTGGCAATTACAGAAACACCTTGTATCTGTATGTGCTGCATAATGCCTGTGTATGGCAATTACACCAACACCTTGTATCTGTATGTGCTGCATAATGCCTGTGTATGGCAATTACAGCAACACCTTGTATCTGTATGTGCTGCATAATGCCTTTGTATGACAATTACAGCAACACCTTGAATCTGTATGTGCCGCATAATGCCTGTGTATGGCAATTACAGAAACACCTTGTATCTGTATGTGCTGCATAATGCCTGTGTATGGCAATTACAGCAACACCTTGTATCTGTATGTGCCTCATAATGCCTGTGTATGGCAATTACAGCAACACCTTGTATCTGTATGTGCAGCATAATGCCTGTGTATGGCAATTACAGCAACACCTTGTATCTGTATGTGCTGCATAATGCCTTGGTATGACAATTACAGCAACACCTTGAATCTGTATGTGCCGCATAATGCCTGTGTATGGCAATTACAGAAACACCTTGTATCTGTATGTGCTGCATAATGCCTGTGTATGGCAATTACAGCAACACCTTGTATTTGTATGTGCTGCATAATGCCTGTGTGTGGCAATTACAGCAACACCTTGTATCTGTATGTGCTGCATAATGCCTGTGTATGGCAATTACAGCAACACCTTGTATTTGTATGTGCCACATAATGCCTGTGTATGGTAATTACAGAAACACCTTCTATCTGTAATGAATGGTATAGCGCTCGCACTGGAATAGCGTAGTTAGGATCGTAGAGAGCTGATTTTTCTGACAAACATTCACAACATAAATGGTATTCAAGAGCCTGATTATCAAAGCGGGAATAGGTAGACAATCTTGAGTAGCACTGAAACTCAATTGGTTTTGTGACCAAAAGACAGCTTAGCGTCGATACCAGACAATGTGATACAATATATCAAGTCTTGGGATCATAGACTGGACTAAGACTCAGATACGCATACAGATTTTCACATTTGTTTGTACATAATGGTTTGTCACGGCATATGAATTGTTCAGGCTGCAGGGCAGTTACATCAGAGAAAAACCTGACATCCGTAATCAGACCTGTTTGTGCAGATACCGGATGGTGAGTATCATATGCAGAGCTCACAGCATGATAGATAGACCCACAATAAGGAGCCTTGTGATTAGGACAGAAGATGGAATGGGTAGCTATCAAAGGCCAGGAGCGTGAGATGGATTGTTCAAGGAGACGGGCAGGTCTCCATGCTGCATATAAACAACGCAACATCAATATGTACAAACAAACAACAAAGGGGAAAAAAACAGAGAATCATCAGAGTTAAGCCGGGTCAAAATATGTAATCAGGGTCCTCAGACAGAAATGGGTTGGCAACATAGCAATGGGCGTATTAACAACAGGCGATACGGGAACTAGACTCCACGTCAGGGCGACGAGGCAACTCCTCGCGCCCTGCTTTAAACCCGGCGGCTCCTCGTGACCACGTCAGGCCCCGCCCCCTCAGACACCAATCGGCCATCATGGGATGCTGGCACTCGATCAGCCAGAGGCACAGAAACATGCCCCGACCCCCCAGGGACGCAACAGGGGCTGAGGATGTAACAGTATCTGTATGTGCTGCATAATGCCTGTGTATGGCAATTACAGTAACGCCTTGTATCTGTATGTGCTGCATAATGCCTGTGTATGGCAATTACAGCAACACCTTGTATCTGTATGTGCCGCATAATGCCTGTGTGTGGCAATTACAGCAACACCTTGTATCTGTATGTGCCGCATAATGCCTGTGTATGACAATTACAGCAACACCTTGTATCTGTACTGTACAGAGATTTACACTCATTATAACCCCCTGAATTTTATCCCTGTACAGCAGCGACTGACCCCACAGCTCTCACTGTATTCTGCCAAATCCCTGGCTGCTGGAATGCGTCAGTAAAGTTTGTTGTGCTTTTAGTTACATTGAGGATACTCCTTGCAGCTTCTTTATAGTAATACAAGGTGACTTTGTATTAATGAAAGGGTTAAAAAAAATAGTAATAACTTTATTTGGAACTTAAAAAAATTAACTTAAATGGTTTTCTTAATTAAACCATGAACAAATCAGTAGATATACAGAGAAATATTCTGAAGTTAAAGAATATATGTCAATCACTTTCTGTATACTTGCTCGAATTCTGGCAAAAGTGGAAGATTTGGACTAAAATAGATAATTTTTTCAAACTGATTTGTTTTAATATCAAGTTCAATAGGGAACGCTGTATAAATACACCCCTGAGTGGTCCCGATTATAAACTGATTGTTGGGAAAGGCGTTTTACGGATTTAAGAGGGGAAAGGCCGTGCGTATATGCTGCTGGATGTGCTTTGCAGTTTGTCAGGATGGTCTGAGCATAAAATCAGCTCAACGTTAATCTTTTCAAGCTCTCCTCAGCCCTGATCAAGCTGTTTACAAAGAATACAAGAGAGACGAAAACTAAGGAATAAAATATAATGAACTCAGTCACGTCGATAAACAGAGAGGTTTAGACCCTCGCTGATGCACATCTGGCGCACTGCGTGCCGGCAGAGAGAGGCGAGGAATGACAAATATATGTTACGGCAAAATAATATTCCCTTTATTCCTAATGTGCAGGCGCGCTGTCATTTGACATTACTTAACCCTATCGTAATGTTGGCGTGAAAACATGGTTAGAGCAATCCATCTCCTTAAGTAGAATCTGACGCTCAGCAGAAACAATATCCATATAGTAAACTCTGAGACATCCAGCAAACATAACTTCCATACCAAGAAAAACATAGCGACCATAACAAGAAAAACATAGAATGTCCAGAACAAGAAAAACATAGAATGTCCAGAACAAGAAAAACATAGAATGTCCAGAACAAGAAAAACATAGAACGTCCATAACAAGAAAAACATATAGCGACCATAACAAGAAAAACATATAGCGACCATAACAAGAAAAACATATAGCGACCATAACAAGAAAAACATATAGCGACCATAACAAGAAAAACATATAGCGACCATAACAAGAAAAACATATAGTGACCATAACAAGAAAAACATATAGCGACCATAACAAGAAAAACATATAGCGACCATAACAAGAAAAACATATAGCGACCATAACAAGAAAAACATATAGCGACCATAACAAGAAAAACATATAGTGACCATAACAAGAAAAACATATAGCGACCATAACAAGAAAAACATATACAGGGTTATCCAAAGAGATTCGAAAAGTCACCGCACGTTCGGTGACTTTTCGTTCTCTTCAATTCGGTTCCTTTTGCCGATTGCATTTCGGTGACCCTGCGGTGTATTCAGCAAGCACCACAGGGTCCCCGAATTGCAGGGAAAGGCTGCCGCAAACCTGACGAAAACTAATCGAATGCACGCTGAAAACAAGCAAAAACATCTGGATTAACCTTCGAAGAAGCCGAACAGGAGCCGAACAGGAGCCGAATCACACAGAGCCGAAGCAGCTGTGACGTAGAGGAGGCAGTGAATAAATTAGAAAAACCATTTGTATGAATCTGGGAAAATGAAACGCTGTTTGCAAAGAAACTACTGAGCGAAAATGTCTGAAATTTTCACAGGAGGTCCAGGGAATGATAATAAAGAGGGCTGTTAAAAAAAAAATAAGTAAACTGAAAAAAAAAAAAAAAAAAGAAATCGGACTTTTAATTTTTTTTAAAAAAAATTCAGAAAAATGCTTAAAGTATCCTAAAAAATCTATAAATAAAGAGACTTTTTGCTGCAGAATTTTATAATGAACGGTTTATTAGATATTGAATTAAAACGGGAATATTTTTAACATTGAAGCCTATGGGATTCTCCTGAATAAACTTGCCGAATTAAACCACCGAATGGCAGGGCATTAGGGGAACCTTTCACTGCTGGTTTGTGTTCTCTGAATAGCCGAAGCAGTGCTTTTTCATGGGGATTTCACTGCCCTCGAACAGGGACCGAACATGCACCGTATGTGCAGGCAATTCGCCAGGATTTGGCGTATTGCCTGCTCTCTGGATAGCCGAATGGCCAGGAAAGGTAACCGAACGCTGATTTTCAGCGTTCGGTTACCTTTCTCAAGCAATTCGAATCTCTTTGGATAACCCTGATAGCGACCATAACAAGAAAAACATATAGCGACCATAACAAGAAAAACATATAGCGACCATAACAAGAAAAACATATAGCGACCATAACAAGAAAAACATAGAATGTCCAGAACAAGAAAAACATATAGCGACCATACCAAGAAAAACATATAGCGACCATAACAAGAAAAACATATAGCGACCATAACAAGAAAAACATATAGCGACCGTAACAAGAAAAACATAGCGACCATAATAAGAAAAACATATAGCGACCAGAACAAGAAAAACATAGAATGTCCAGAACAAGAAAAACATAGCGACCATAATAAGAAAAACATAGAACGTCCAGAACAAGAAAAACATATAGCGACCGTAACAAGAAAAACATAGAATGTCCAGAACAAGAAAAACATATAGCGACCATAACAAGAAAAACATAGAACGTCCAGAACAAGAAAAACATATAGCGACCATAACAAGAAAAACATATAGCGACCATAACAAGAAAAACATATAGCGACCATAACAAGAAAAACATATAGCGACCATAACAAGAAAAACATAAAACGCACATAACAAGAAAAACAAATAACGACCATAACAAGAAAAACATAAAACGTCCATAACTTCTTGAAGGAGAAAAGTTACCAGGAAAGGCTTAATGATCTTAACATGTACAGCTTGGAAAAAAGACGAGACAGAGGAGATATGATAGAAACATTTAAATACGTAAAGGGAATCCACAAGGTAGAGGAAGGGAGTATATTTAAAAGGAAACAAAGTAGCAAAACAAGAGGACATAGTCTTAGATTAGAGGGGCAAAGGTTTAAAAGTAACATCAGGAAGCATTATTTTACTGAGAGGGTGGTGGATACATGGAACAGTCTTCCAGTAGAAGTGGTAGAGGCCAAAACAGTGATTGAATTTAAGCAAGCATGGGATAGGCATAAGGCTATCCTAAACAAAAGATAAATCCAGGTAAAGTATCCATGTAATTGGGCGACTAGATGGGCTGAAAGGTTGTTTTCTGCCGACATTTTTCTATGTTTCTATGTTTCTATAATAAGAAAACCATATAGCGTCCATAATGATATATAAATCAACTGCGTATTCAACGTATCTCAGCCTTTTCATGGTCAGAGCCAACATCAAACTGTGAGGGTTATTCTCTAAACTAGACTTGTGCACAGATTTATTTTCGGTTCATTCGGATTTTGTAAATTTTCATGTCGGCTCGTTTCGGCCGATTTCCGTTTGGTTTGGTTCGTTTTTCGTATCGACTTTTTTTTCATGATTTTGGAAATTTTCGTGTATTTCGGAACGTCTGTTCTCCTCGTTTCAAAGTGTCTATTTGTTTTGATGTAAACTAATGGTTTTTCGGATCCGATATTTCTGTCGATACGATAATTCTGCCATTGAGATTTCTCATGTTTTACAAGAAGGATACATTGAGATTTCTCTGCTTTCCCGGGAAGGATACATTGAGATATCTCTGGGTTTTCCAGGAAGGATACATTGAGATTTCTATGGGTTTACAAGAAGGATACAGTGAGATTTCTCTGGTTTTCCAGGAAGGATACATTGAGATTTCTCTGGTTTTCCAGGAAGGATACATTGAGATTTCTCTGGTTTTCCAGGAAGGATACATTGAGATTTCTCTGGTTATACAAGAAGGATACATTGAGATTTCTCTGGTTTCCCGGGAAGGATACATTGAGATTTCTCTGCTTTCCCGGGAAGGATACATTGAGATTTCTCTGGTTTTCCAGGAAGGATACATTGAGATTTCTCTGATTATACAAGAAGGATACATTGAGATTTCTCTGGTTTCCCGGGAAGGATACATTGAGATTTCTCATGTTTTCCAAGAAGGATACATTGAGATTTCTCTGGTTTTCCAAGAAGGATACATTGAGATTTCTCTGGTTTTCCAAGAAGGATATATTGAGATTTCTCTGGTTTTCCAGGAAGGATACATTGAGATGGGAATGATACAAAATTACAGAATCAGCGATATAACCGAAAAATACGTTGTCCGAAATTACTGAAATGGAACCGAAATGGCGAAATCAGGAATGGAGCCGAAATCCTGAATGGAAGAAAATGATTTTCGATTTTACACATTTGTAGTCCATTCGAAAATTCCGAAAAGTTTTCGCTTCGGTTCGGAAATTTGTTCGGATCTGCCGTGTTCGGATCTGAAAATTTTCGGAAAAAAATAAATAAATAAATAATCGGCCAAATCCGAATGCACGAATCGGGAAATTTCGTGAAAATTCCGAAATTCCGAAACGCACATCCCTACTCTAAACTCAGAATTGCACCGAACTGTGAATTTCACCATAGGGGTTATTCAGAAAGCACCGAAATTGCAGTGCTCTTTCATTCGGCACACTTTGGTGCGATTCGGGGAGTTCAGATTGCCAACCCAGAGGTGAATTCAGCATTCACCACATGATCCTGAAGTGCGCCAAGTGGATCCGCCGAAAGCCACCGATAAACCCGCCAAATGTATTCTATTGTCAGGATCAGCGCTGGTGGGGTCCCAGTCTGGTTGTATTAAGCCCATTATGCAGTGAATTCAGGGGTTATAGACAGACAGTACCTTGTGGGGTAGCGTGGAGACAAAAGGGCTAGAATCGTAGTCTGGAGACGGTCTGAGGTTCAAGGGCTGGTAGAGAGGATGCAGAATCGGAGGGCAAAGCAGAGGTCTGGTACACATAGAGCATAGGTATCATATGTCCTTTCAGGTCAAGGAATGGTAGTTAATGCAGAAGTCCAGAGGGAGGGGCAGAGAGAACCTTTATTGCAGACACAGGGGTGTGGTGTGTGTGTTCTGTGTTTAAATGTGAAGGTTCTGGTCAGCGAGAGCTGAGACTGGGCAGCACTTTTCATGGATGTGCTGCAAGCACGGATTTGGCAGCAATTAGCAGGCATGGATCCTGACACCTATAAACCTGAGCAGCTAACACTTCTTATAACCAGTTGGGAAATGTGACTGAATGACATCTCCCCGGCTGATCCTGCATGGAGACCAGAACTGCAATAACTCCATTTGGCCAGCAGGTGGCGACATCTCCCTGTCAAATTAGTTATTACAGTAATGAATACATTGGGAACCACTGGCTCCTGACAGCTTTTTATTTTTGCAAAGCCACTTGGCAGTAAAGGGGTTAACTAGCACGCCCCTAGCTAAGTGTCCTTTTCTCCATTAATTATGATAATATTTGTTACGTAGTCAGACTTTGTTCCATCGTAGTTGATTTAATGGCTGCTCCATCATTTTATTCCAAGAGAGCTAATACGTGACTTCTATCTCGGATACCTCCGCGTCCTTTGAAAAGTCAAAAGTTTTCTTGGCATTAATTTAAAATTCCAGAAACATCAGACCTTCAACATAATCTGCCCTTTGTGTGCGTGGTGTATATCATTAGAACGTTGAAAAGGTTGATATTGTTAAATTACTCTCATCTAGGTCAGTCTCATTCGCACAAAGCTGCTCAGGAAGAGTGTCCTTGAAAACAAGTCTCCGAGGAGGACCGGGATTAACATAGTTATAATGTTACACAACTCTAAGATTCAATGAAGAATTTGTTTATGTCCGCTGAGAATATAATTATTATTTGTAATGGACGTCACCCCAGTTTCAGAGAAGCGAGGGGACATTATAGAATATCTATGCAAGAATGCTCTGAATAATTTGATGCCGCTTCATTATAGAAGCTTAGGGGGCGAATTAGATTCCAGATACTTGGCTTTGCAAATAGTAGCCCTTTAGGCTAGGGTCAGACGAACGCATTTTTATGTTGTCTGTGAAAAAGTGCGTTCGAACGAATGGACGCATTTTTTCACAGAATACGTGATAGCGGTCATACGATGCGCATTTTCGTCCGTGATTTTGTACGGATCATCAATAAAACACTTCTTGCATCTGGACGTTATGTTGGCCGGACATTAGCAGCGTCTGACGTCTCCTAATCACGCACACACGCCGCTAGCGGACGCAGCGCACTCTGTACGTCAGTACCTGCGGTTTCACGTTCTCGAAAAAATGCGTTCATTTTCCACTTGCGTTGCGCAGCCGGACTTTTGTGCGACCGTACTTCGTATATTGGCCGTCATTGCCCGGCATCTGCTGCTAGCACGGCCGTGATTAAGTGCGCCAGAACGCGCGTTCGCACTGCCTCAGTCTGACCCTAGCCTTAGAGTTACTGCAACCCCTTGACTACCAAACTCAACTATACTCGATTTGCAGGGCACCTCCTGTGCCCTGATATAAAGTATAGTTGACATGGTGTTTCACAGGAGCAATTGTCACAAGGGCCCATGGCTTGAGCCAAAATTGGCCCTTTGTTCAGGATATGAAGCTCTTTAGGCATGTGAGCCGCTGGCTGTATAGACACAGACCACAGCACACAGATACTACACGGATACGAGACAAGATATAACAGGGCTGTAATAAGAAAAGCAGTAGAACAAGGAGAATACAAAAGAACTCTAAAGGGATCCCTAACACTAGGGTAAGATCCTAGAATGGTCTTCTGCCTAAAAAGAAACTAACAAGAAATAACATAAACCGGAGAACAGGAAGGGTGAGGGTTAAACAAGAAACGGCAAGACAGGGAACCCTGAACGTGAATGAGGTCCTTGCACTGGCCTCACTGATACAGATCTAATAGCTACTGGGAATACACAGAACACGAATATATACCACAAGGAACATACAGTGGAATAATCTAAACCAGAACCAAAGGATCAAGAACCAGGATAGTAAGTCAGACCGGCAGAGGCTGGTATACAAGATATCAAATATGCACTGTACAGGGAGCAGACAAGAGAATAATCAAGATACAAGCCGAGATCATAAACCAGAAAATCCAAGATACTATACGAGAATGCAGCAAGTCAGGAACCAGGAACATGAACTCTCAGGAACCAGAACTCTCAGTAATAGGAATCCATGCAAGAGCAATGGGTCCTGAACAGGACTGGTTAATTGGGACATGTGGCCCAAGGCCTAACAACCACAGGGGAATCGAGGAGTGGCACAGAGTGGAATGGCTAAGCCCAGATAGGGAAGAGCCAGCCCGGATCACTCTCAACACCAGGGGGCATGGCTGGAGCTGGTGGAAACCTGACAGCAATGCAAAGGATTTTTTTTTATTGAAAACAGAACTTGCCTGCATTTGAGCTCTAGAAGGTACCCCTAAAGTTTTAGCATTGTGGGCATGATGCCTGAGGCAGTACCACTTTTTAAAACCAGCTGGGAATGTGTCTGGATGACATCTCCCCAGCTGATCCTGCACGGAGACCTGAACTGCAGTAACTCCAGTTGGCCAGCAGATGGTGACATCTCCCAGTTACATAGTTACATAATTACATGGGCTGAAAAAAGACATGCGTCCATCGGGTTCAGCCTCTCACACATCACCTTCTGCTGTTGATCCATAAAGAAGGCAAAAAACCCAGTCTGTCAAATAGGTTATTACAGTAAGGAACACACTAGGTACATTCCTAAATATTTCTTACTGTAGAATTCATTTAAAATGACTTTACAAACATAACCCACTGGTTCCTGACAGTGGTTTTCTGAAATATCGCTTGGTAGTGAAGGGGTTAAAGACTGCTGCTTCATTTTGGATATAAGGGGCTTTAGATTAGCACTTACCAACATCAGGCATGGCTTCTAACCTGAAAAATCAAGACTAATCAAAAAAACTGTTTTTGCCCCAGTATCCAGTGCACTTGATGTGAGGTACTTCTGGAGAAATGGAGCAAGGAATTCTGTTTATTGTGATTTTTGCAAATTGATTTCCCACTGGGCTCCACAATGTGCCCAAAACACTTTATGGGTACAACACCTGGGGTGCTAAAACAGTTTGAACAGCTGGGACTCTGTCTAAAACACTGATCTCCAGATGATTCAGTATTGAGCTGCAGTAGCACTTTTTGGCCAGCAGATGGTGACATCTGCCCATCAAATAGAGCTACTACAGTAAGAAATACATTAGGAGTATCTCCAAATATTTCTTACTATATAATCCAGGAAAAGTTATTTAAATAAAAAAAACACTTGTTCATGACAGTGGGTTTATGGAAAATCACTTTGTATTGAAGAGGTTAATGTCAGGTGATCATAAAACACATAACTTTAGAGAAACAAGACTCTGGGTTCAGTTCTAAATAAACCGCCCAGCCAAAATAAGTCCCCCTGGGATGTAACTCAACCAATAGGTGCTCGCCTTCCATTGGATAATTACTACAGTGATTAATATGTTTCAGCACAAAATGAGGTCACGTGACTCCCTGAATATACTGAATGAGCAGGTTTTTCCATCAATGGGTTTTTTCTCCCCTGATGGCACAGCGGGCATATTCCAAGATGGCAATGCCAGGATTCATCGGGCTCAAATTGTGCAAGAGTGGTTGAGGGAGCATGAGACATCATTTCCACACATGGATTGGCCACCGCACAGTCCAGACCTTAACCCCATTGAGGTTAATCTTTGGGATAATGTGCTGGAGAAGACGTTACGCAGCGCCGCGACTCTCCCATCATCAACACAAGATCTTGCTACAAATTAATGTCGCTCTGGACGCACATAAATACTGTGACAATTTTTTTTGAGAAAGGATTTTTCCAGGAAGGATACATTGAGATTTCTCTTGTTTTCAAGTATGTCCTGGGTGGCGAGTATGTACCGTTAGGTTAACAAGAAAATGAACAGGCGCCCAAATTTGTGCTACCACCAACCAACCAATGCCAGCCAGAAATTTTAGTGGTTTCCCCCAAACCAGTAAACAATGAAGAAAATGGTACGTATCTGGCGGCGCGAAGACAATCGCTAATTGGTAGCTGACGGTTCCCTTCGTTGACAACAATCCATATGGAACATGCAAAGAAAAATATACAGTATATAGTGCAGATGGTAAATACACAAATTAAATGATCGTATAGTGTTCCACTCACACATTAGAGAGCCCAAGCACTGGCTCTGAGTGGATCAAGGCTCTTGGGTGCTTAACTTCTCCACTTCTAAAGGTGACCCACACCTTATAGAATTTGCAGCAGGACTTGCATCAAGTGGATATGAAAAGAGAGACAGAACAACTTCCTTGTGCAGGTCTTTCCAAGGAATAAAAGAATAAAGATTTGATCTGATCAACTCACATTTGATGGAGCTGTGAACCCAGCTCTTGGTGTAAGCGCCTTAGGGTTTGTTCTATAGGTAAAACCCAAAAAACCTCTTTCAGGAGACCGGGAATCCAAAGAAATCCGGAACAGTAGGGGAATTAAATTTAAATATTTATTTAAAACATAAATAAAATACTGGCTCAGCCAGAAGACCAGCTCGGAAAACTTTTCGGATCTGCCATTTTCGGATCTAAAAATTTTCGGAAATTCGGCCGCATCCGAAAACACGAATCGGGAAATTTTGTGAAGATTCCGAAATTCCGAAATTCCGAAACCCGAAACGCACATCCCTAATGCTGTGGCGAATGCGCAATCACAGCAAAAGATGGCACAACCAAATATTACAGCGTGTGACTTTATTTTGGCCAGAGAGTGTTTTTATATATATATATAACTGCGTATTATATTCTGAATTAATAGATTAGTTGCAAAATATTTACCTTAGCAAGAACAATGTTGTCCTTCCTCTTTATTTTATTAAAAACACTTGTATCAAAATTAATTATTTTAGAAACAGAACAAGATACATTGTCAATATGTATTTTATATTAACCCCTTCACTACCAAGTGATTTTCCAGAAATCCACTGCCTGGAACCAGTGTTTTTTTCAAACCATTTTTAATTAATCATACAGTAAGAAATATTTTGGAATATCCCCAGCGTGTTCCTTACTGTAATAACCTATTGGCAGAGAGATGTCGCCATCTGCTGACCAAAAGGAGTTACTGCAGTTCTGGTCTCTGTGCAGGATCAGGGGAGATGTCATACAGACACATTCCCAGCTGCTTTTCAAAGGCATTAGTAGCTCATCGAGCATGATGTCCAGGGTGCTAAAACTTTAGGGGCGCGTTCTGGAGCCCAAAAGCGAACAACATTATTTAGCAACAAATGAATTTGATTTGCAATGACACAGCATTGTATTGTACATGATCACGGTAGTGAAGGGGTTAAACCCCATTTCGCTGCACTGCCGCAGTTACTGCTTTAAGATTTTGGGATGTTTGAGGCGCTCAGAATCCTTGAAACGTGTTTTTTCCTCCAGCCGAACTCGGCGGCTCTGTTAAGATCCTAAAGAAATTAAAATATTTTGTGTGGCTGCAAACATCCTGCGTTTATATATTGATCTAATTAGGTTTCCAATTTCTTGCGCCACCGGCAGGAATTTATGATTATTGATTTATTTCAGATTAATTTCTGTGGTGGCAGCAGAGCCTTATTCCACTCCCCGCTTGTATTAACGAAGCAGAAAAAATAAAAGCCGTAAATAATAGAAATAACGGCTGAGGAGAAGGACGCGGAAACTTCATCCAAGAAAAGGGAAAGATTGCGTGATGCTGACAGCTTCTACAAGCCCGGACGGAACTGTGTGCAGCATGTTTATATCGGTCTAAGGAAAGTCAGCGGTGAGGAAAGATGGTGGCTCCGACGTGAAGAGCAATAAGGGTGCTAGGATGGTGACCTGGTCCCTAAGATGTACAGAAGCCAAAGATCAGAAAGAGGGATGAGGCGGATAAAGCCAGCATTGTGCTCCTTCCATCACCCGATACATCCTGGGAGTGAGTTTAATTCTACCTGGCGTTATGACTGAGATCAATGGACTAAACCACTGTCTCTGTCAACACCAACGCACGGACTGAAAGATCAGTACAGAATGAATTCAAAAATGTCAGATTTCAAATATTTTGGAATTAAAAATTTGCAATACGGACGGATTTCGAAAATACTGGACTGATACAATATCGGATCGGCTCGGAAAACTCAGAAGCACAAATATATTTTGCTCATCTATCCCTCGGCGTTATAGAGAGGAGCATAGGAGGAATATATGTATCTAGATAGATAGATACAGATAGATATAGATAGATACAGATAGATACAGATAGATATAGATACAGATACAGATAGATACAGATACAGATAGATATAGATAGATACAGATAGATATAGATAGATACAGATAGATACAGATAGATACAGATAGATATAGATACAGATAGATATAGATGGATACAGATAGATATAGATATAGATAGATATAGATACAGATACAGATACAGAGAGATACAGATAGATACAGAGAGATACAGATAGATACAGATAGATACAGATAGATATAGATAGAGATAGATATAGATAGAGATAGATATAGATAGAGATAGATAGAGATAGATAGAGATAGATATAGGTATATAAATAGATACAGATAGAGATAGATATATGTAGATAGATAGAGATATATAAATAGATAAAGATAGTGTGACAGATCTCAGTACCCCAACAGAGTCACATCTGCCAATACCGCTTCCTTGCTGGACCCCCCCTGTTCTCCCCAGCAAGACTCTTGTGCCTTTCTCCAGTCCTCAGACAAAGCTCAAAGACTGGGACACATAGAGAGCCTGCTAGCATCTCCCAGAAATAAGACGATGCTGTATATCTGGAGGTTTTCAGGGTTAGAATGGAACTCCTTTAATTGACACAGACACACATATTTATGCAATCAAACATGGGTCATTTACATACACAAAAGCTGACCGTAGAATTGATTAAACATCTGCTCAACATTCCCAGACAGGCAGGACAATGTAATTGTTATCAGCAAACAGATAATGAGGCAGTGTTTGCCTGACAAAGCAGATTACCCAACTCATTACAACAAACTCAAATATAAACCGATATCAACACATTCCTGAGACAAGGGTAGGCTGGAAGGCTAATCCTATCAGAAAGATAACAAGATACACACAAACCATACAATAGAGAGATATACAAGAATATGGTTGTTGTCTAATTAAGATTACACAAACCTTCTGCACACAAGAAAGGCCAATGAAATAACATGGATTATGAGGCCTGTGCTCTACAAATACGCCTCGAGGTCCATGCACCCCAAGTCCAAAGTGACTTATGTCACAGGTAGATCTTTTCCATTAGACACATTTGCAGGCAGAGCCTTTTTCATACACAGAGTTTTTATGAGTCATAGCTTTGGTATTTGTTTTTTTCAAAAAATGTATATTTTAATCTGTGACATTTTGATATTTTTTCCTACACATTTTAAGACTATTATTAAAAATTAATTAAATCTAATCAGTGATTGATGGGACTATATGACGACGTGGAGGGTCAGCTGAGATTAAAAGGCACATTTTTTAGGTTGTTCTAAAACGATCAAACATTGCCCTGGACGAGCTGTTTATTGTGGTGTTTACGGAATTTACGGATTGTATTTCAGCCCAGATACAGTAGGCAGAGTTAAGGTTTACGGCCGACCGAATGGTTATGACCTAATTAAGCACGACGTTGCGTGGGTGGGCCGGCCCCCTCTTCATATGTTAATGTGACTGTTTTATTATGGCTTTGAGGTTATTGTCTCTGGATGTGTCAGGTGGCCCCGCACAGGTCATTACATACACATTTACAACCTGACTTCTGTAATTACATTTGGACTCGGAATGGTTAGAAAAAGCCAATATCGTTCATCGGTTATCACGAAGGGAACGTTATGGAGTCAGGAAGTGGTTGGGGTTGAGGCTCCTTTGTGACATTATAACATTAAAAAAACAAATGCAATAAATGGGAAAAGGCAATAAAATATATACATAAAGAATATAAAAAGTATATAAGTATAGAGAAATAAAACTACTAAAAGATACCACTAGACGTGTTCACAAACTAAATTTTTGCTTCGTTTTGGAAAATTTCAGAATCCAATTATTTTTTATTAAATTTTCCGATTCAGATTGATGCAAAACGTTTTGGAAAAAGTCCAAAACTTTGGACATACATGTATTTTTAGCCCCTCTGTACCTGAACCCCTCTCTACTCTCCACTCTTTACCTCCTCCAACCCCTCTCCCTATACTGCCCTACCTCTACCTCAGTATCCATAAATGTTAGGGTTATGGCCAGGGTTAGGGTTCAGTCTATGGTTAGTATTAGGGTTACTTTGTGGTTATGTTAGGATTAGGGTTATTGCTAGTTAGAGTTACCATCTCTGCATGTATTAGGGTCAGGGTTACTTCTATGGTTGGGTTACTGTTAGGGTTAGGGGTTCTGTTTGTGTTAGGATTATTGATACTGCTAGAGTTACAGATTCTGCATGTATTAGGGTTAGGGCTAGGGTTAGGGTTTGGGTTAGGTCTAGGGTTAGGGTTACTTCTAGGGTTGGACTACTCTTCGTGTTACAGTTACTCTTTCTGCATATATTAGGGTTAGAGCTAGGATTATGGTAAGGTCTATGATTAGGAACCCAATCAAAACATTTTTTTTGCCTGTGCAGTCACATGTCTACTAATGAGATAAGGTGAGACAGCTAATTTTTTTCCAAAACTGTACATATCAATTCAGGATTTTATTTACATCATACTCACTCCTGGCCGTGACCTTTGACACTTGATGATGGGCAAATAATGTTTAATTTAATTTCACTGTAAAATTTAGAATTAATGAAATGTATCGTTTCTTTAAACGCTGTGATTCCATCAGACGGAAACAAACGTGAAGCAAAGTCAAAAACGACACATACACAACCCACTTGTTTTTAACCTTGACACATATAGAGTAACAATTGCCATGGGAACCAGCAGAACGTTCCGGATCTCTTTCATGGTGATTGTCATACATTTAGAACTTTGCTCCATTTTTCTGTAACAAATCTTCCCATCTGACTTTTTTTAATTTGTGTGAAAAATGCAATATTCTCGTTCAGCGCTCGGTTTGAGGTCACGGATAACGGTGTATTTTAGGCTCCAGTGTATTTAATTATTGGAAGGGTGATTACGGCACTAAATAATTATTTTGTGTATACTTGGGCATAATACCAGTTATCAGTCTAATTAAATCTGAAATAGAAATGGATTATCTCTGCTCCTCGCTCCCATTAAGGCTCCGGTCAAGATCCTATCTATATCCATTCAAATAAGTTACGACGTAGAGCGAGAAGGAATATCGATTCCCGGAAAATCTTCCGTGGGGCCAGCTTTACCGCCGAGATTTGCGAGCCCTGACAAGTGACCGTGATCCTATCTGCGAGACTTTAATCAAAATTTTAAAACCCGCGTAATACTGTCCAGATGGGCCGGAAAAATAAAAAAATAAATAACAAAGCAATAATAAACGGATTCAGGGGATTTCCCGATTCTATAAATCCAGGGTTTTAAAGGACAGGTTGCTGCGAGTTTGGTTTGTTTCCTGCGGCTTTCATGATCCTGGAACTTAATATTTGGTCATGGCTGCTCTTGGTTTTTCACCTCTTTATGTCAGGAGCAAAATGCATCAATAGAGAAAATGATGTGAAGTTTCTGGGTTGAATTTAGTTTTTAATAACGTAAAGAGTAATAAAGATGTAGATGTAATCACCAGTGAGACGCTTGTCACGGACCTGACATCGGGACCCCCTGTGTGGATTACAACTACTATTTCCCTCCCTGTTTTTGAGCCATGCTGGACTTATTGGTTTCATTGTGGATCACAGATCCTTTGTTTCAGACCATGCAGTGAAAAATGGCGGCGTACGTCAACTGGCTCCAATCGGTTCGAACCAGTCCATCCGATACATTATAGCCACTGTCCCTGCCATTCGAATTATCGGACCAATCAACAACAAGTCCATTTCGAAACCTTCATTTGCATGGAGCCAGTGGACCTAATTGAAGCCAGACTGTACCTGGGAATCCGCCAATGGGAACTGTTGGGGTGGGTGGGGAGTTTGAATGTTGTTGTCATAAAAACCCGTGTTCTTCGCTCAATAAACCAGACCTCTGTTTGAACTGACATACAGCCTGCCTGGTGTTCTGTTCAAGAACTACAGTTATCTGGATTCGAGAGGAACTCAGCGGCAGCTTGGGTCTCTGAAACTTTAGGTGGCGTAATCAAAAGATCGGATCTGGCGGCCAAAATATTGAACGAGTATCGGGAGAGCCAGACGGGCAGACAGGGGTCCATCACACTGCTCTAGTAGTAGATACAGCTCAGGATATTCCACCTTGTATGGCAATCTTGGTGCACCATCACTGCCATTCCTTCCTAGAGTCCGTAGGAGTTCATGCAGACCCACAAGAGATCATGAGTGCACAATCCTGCAGGACTTCGGTTTACAGTGGAAGGACAACAGAGAACATTTGTATCCCATGTCCCTCCATTTAGTGCAGGAGAAGGCCGGGAGGAGGGGCATCTTTTACATTAGTTTATTTTTTAACCTGCTATCACTGCAGGGCGGACTATCCAATCCTGGCAGCAAGTGGGCCTAAATGATGCACGTTGGCATAGCACACCCCGTGGCTTTCTGGCAACTCCTACGGCCCGCCTCCCTTCCCTGCGGTCGTTCGAAGTCATTGGCTGCATCGACTGCCAGAGTTCAGACAAGTACCTTTGCAGCCAATGATGTCGATTGGCCACAGGGAAAGGAGGTGGGTCATAGGCGTTGTCAGAAAGCCACGGGCTGTGCTATGCCCCCCCAACAGCTTTTAAGCCTGCCTGTCTCCCCATGGACCCCCAGCGACAAGGGGTTAAGGTCTTACATGATATTGTCACGTCTCGGCCCTGCACCCTGCTGGTGGTAGCAGGGATTCCTGTTAGTTTTTGTTTTCAGGCTGCAGGCCATCTGTTGGGCTTATTGGTCTGCGGTCACATGACCTGTTCTGCCCTATATGTAGGCCCAGGATTTCCCTTGATCCTTGGACCAGGATAGTCTTTCTTCTAACTAGTTCCTGTATGACTTATTATATTCTGTGTATGACCTCTGGCTCTTGTGTTTAGGACCTCTCTCTTGTCTGACCCCTGAAGTTATGATATTCTGTGTATGACCTACTGGCTTGGATTTTTGGACCTCTCTAGTATTTACCTTGTCTGTTTTAGGTATTCTTGTGTTTGTGTATTATTTAGCTGTTTCACTCAGCAGGCATTTGGCCACGAAGCCTATTTGCTGTTGAGTGGTACTCCAGACCTTATCTGTACTCCCTGGCTGGGAGCATCTGGATCATCAGTCTGCACTATTGTATTGGTATTGCGTGCTGCCCTGCAGCTTGCAAAATTCATTGTCCCTTCAGGAATATTCTGTCTGTTTATAATTTAAGCGGTTTCACTCAGCAGGCATTTGGCCTCGAAGCCAATTTGCTGTTGAGTGGTTCTCAGGGCTCTATCTGTACTTCCTGGCTGGGAGTGTCTGGATCATCTGTCTGTATCTGTTCGTATTTAGTTCTGTCTTGTGGCTTACATATTCATTGCCTGTTATACCATATACCTGCCCTAAAGGCTTCAACCTCCGCAGCTTAAAGGCTCCCCATCACACTATAGGGGGCTCACCATTAAGATATTACGTGGGCAGAATCACCAACTATTCGGGACCAACAGAAACATTTTTGGTCACAGATTTAAGTAACAAGCTACATGGCTTCCTGTGTAATTCTCAAGCTCCTGTTACATTTGCACTTCCTCTTTTTGAAGCAAAGTATAGGATGTATAAATGTACAGTAACCAGTAGGGATGTGCATGGCTGAAAAATTTATTTAGTTTAGTTTTGTTCCGCTACGTTTTTAAATAATTTTGTTTTCGGAATTTCATAACTAATTTCGTTTCGTATTTTGTTTCATTTCGTTTTGTTTCGATTTGAAATTTTGAATCGATTTGAAGTTTCGAACAGATTCGAATTTAATATATCAATTCAATAGTTGATATCAATTTGAATTTCAGATCACTAACTAAAACCCGAATTAATCAAATTTTGCTGTTAAAAGAAAAGCTAGGGTTAAATTTTAAGCTGTGTCAAAGATTTAGTATTTGAGTCAAATTAAACAGTGAAACGAAATTCATTTGTTTCATAAAGACCTTTGCTGACTGTTACTTGTATTTTAAGTTAAGATCAATTCAATAGTTGATACCAATTTGATAATTAATTTCAATTTCAATAGTTGATATTAATTATTCAAAATTTTCTTTTATGATGATGACACAGTGTAAAACGAAATAAATTCGTTCTATACCATTTCGTTTCGTTTCTAATTTGTATCGTATCGATTCGTTATTCGGAAGTACTTCCGAACTACAAATTATTAAATTTTGTTCCAAATTTCAAATTTTTCCAAAATGAATGCACATCTCTAATAATCAGCCAGACAATCTGAGTCTATCACTTGTTAAGTTGGCATTCAAGGGCAACAATGTTCCGGCTGTGGATCCAGCCTTTTAAAAGATACTTGAAACATTGAAACATTGCTGCTGCTGAGCGCAAAATAAAAGAGGTCTCCCACCATTCTAGATTGCCAAGTCCCTCTGTTCAACCAAGTATCTATGTCGTTGGGCTTCCCCTGGTTCCATGTGAACATGCTGACCATCAGGTTTAAAGTAAGTATTCTCAAGAATGTGCATTCTCCCTCTACCCAAGTCCAACTTGGAATAGCAAAGGAGCCACAGTCATCTGTGATTGGAGCCATTAGCAATAGCAGCTCCTTTGGAATGAAGGACATAGGATTGCTGAAGACTGTGTCATTCTATTGAATCCCTCCTGTCTCTATTACTGCTGATAATCCAGAAGAATTGTTTGAGCAAAGAGCAGACTCTCCATCAATGATGATCCCAAGACAGCCATAAGCTTATCCCTAATCGAATGGCTGATGGCCACAGCTTGCCTATCATCATGAGAACCTGTTTGCTATAATGTTACTTAATGGAGTCTTTAATGCTCATTGGTTATTGACTTCCGAGGGACTTTAATCCCTTGTATGTGTTAAAGTCAATCCAGAACTGTTTTGAGAGCAAGTGAGACAACCACACATCAAAAGTAGCAGGTTCCGGATGAAAGGGTCTCTGATTAACCTTGCTTGATGTAAATGTTGCTTTTTCACATTTTATTTTACTTCAGGTAATAAGAAACAAAAAGCTAAAGGGTTGTGAGAAACAGGTGTACCAGGATTTACTCAATGATGAAGACGTTGAACGCGTATGATTAGCCATTCTACTGTAAAATATTGGACCGGCAGAGCGTAGGCAGCAGGCATGGAGAATAATGAGATGGAGGGGGGGTATTGGAGCAGGTGGCTCATTTCATAAAATTGCAGCACATCTTAAGAAATGTTCTGATGAGGCGGAATCACACGAGAATTAGCATTTTCAAGGTAAGAACAATGGACGCATTTAAGGAAGCGCAGAAGACGCGCTCGAGAAATGGATGTTTGTCTGAATTGACATGTTCATCGGAAATCGGACAGCTTCCTCGTACTTAAGCTGCGTGTTGTGATTTCCTTCTTGTCAAATGAAAGCAAAGCCATGAAAACATTGCCTTTCAGATCATCCGTCTGATGGCTTTTGGAGATATTAGGATTCATCTGCAAAGAAAGACACAGATTGAGTACGAATACATTTACTTTCTAAGGTTCCGGCTGAAAGACAAGTCTTCAATTTGGTGGGCTTGGAACATTCGTCTAACTTGCCCATTTTGACCTTACATTTACAGGTTTTTCCTTAAGACACCCTATCCTACAGCCTTTCAAACATTATCTCCAGAAATCTTTGACCAGTTCAGGTTGGAGTCCTTTTCTTTCTTGTGCAGTTGCTTGTTGACATGGTCATCCATATGATCCATGTGGCCTCTACGGGAAATGTCGGTTTACAACAGGATTGACTTGTGTTATCCAGAGTTAGACTTCAAAACTTACTGACACAGAACAAGTCTGACCAGTGACGGGTTAAGGATCAGGATAAGGGCTTGACATGGAAAGCATGGTGAACTGATAGTGCTAGATCTTGACCAGATTCAGAAAAGGAAGGAGACAGAGATGGAAGACCATGACTGGATCTTACAGACCTGGAACAGGATAGATTTAACATACCTAGGACAGGAATGGAGCTGCCAGAACCTGTAACAGGACAGTGACTGGACCTGTGACTTGGATGAAGCAAGACTGTCACTAGGTAGGTAGTACTTGTACCTTGAGTGAACTTGGTTTGATTCCATAGCCAGGAAGTGGCCCTCAATCATCAATTTGTCATGAGGAAGACTGGAAAAAATGCTGAAGAATGGAAGGTCAAACCTATGAAATGGAATAGAAAATGCAGGCTATACCGGAGGAAAAGACCCACAAAGCTGGCACTCAACTCAGAACGGAAACCCATGAGGGCCAAAAAGGCGAGTCAAAAGATGTAAAAAGTGGAAAGATTGCGGCCATGAAAGGATACGTACCGCCTGCGACAGTGCATAGGTTAGCAATGCTGTTTAGATGAAGCTATGACGTGATCAAGAAAATATTCACCAAACCAGTGCTAAGTGTAAGTGCCGACATGTACAAGATCGAACGTATGGGGTAATCTGAAATTTATACCAAATTCTTTCCACATGTTATGCATGTCCATCCCCAGGCCGTATCTTCATAGTGGATGTGTTTCTTCTGTTTATTTCTCACCCGTTTTGCTACAATGTATCTCTGTCTTTTGTTTTGTTGTGATGGTTGTGGTTTGCTTTTATATTTATTTTCATTTTTCCCGTTTTATTTAATTACTTGTAGAATTTGTCACGTGCTTCAGTGATGTTTTGTCACCGTATGGGAATAATTCATGGAGATCAAACTGCCCTAATTGCGGTGACATGACTATTTAACCTTGTCTGCTTGATTGACGCCTCGTCTGACAGCTATAAATATTCTAATTTATCTCCAAATTTGACTTGGTACGTGTTCAATCTCTCTCCCCTTTCTTTTAAGCTGATTTTAATATATGCTTATGTTCACCGTATCCTGACACGGCTCAGCTATATTCTCTGTGTTATAAAGGACAGATAAAAAGCATATGTTCAACATATACATAACTAGTATATATATATAAATATATATATATATCCAACAAACCCGAAACAGCGCTGTCCTAGGAGTGACTTTGACCAGTTGCATAAACCTTATCTCTGCTAGAAAGTCACAGTGTGGCATAGCATCGATTTTAGGGTTCTGTGTAATAACAGACCCAGGATGCATAAAAGTGAGACAGAGGTCATTTGCATATCCTACCCAGAATTCCTTGCTGCATATGGGGAATGTGGCACAGGAGCTCTGGGATGCAATTCTTTGAATTGTTATGATGTGCAGGGTGGCTTCTGCAATAATAAACATAACTAATTATAACGTGGAGGCTTTTTATCTCACTTTTTGTCCTCCACCACAACCCTTGTAAGTACTGATTTACCCTACGGGTCCAAGCATCCACTGCAACTGGTCATGCCTAGCTCCTAGCTGATGAGGGTCCAACAAACACGAAACAGCGCTGTCCTAGGAGTGGCTTTGACCAGTTGCATAAATCTGATCTCTTGCTAACAATCACAGTGCTTGTACATGGAAAAGTAATACATCAATCGTGGTGAGGACTGCACGCGTGTATAAAAACAATACATTTTATTAATCCAGTTTAAAAGTAATCCGACGTTTCTGCCCATGTGTGAGTGTGACGACGCGTTTCATCTTTAACTAGACTTTTTCAAGGGCAAATACAATGTGCAACCAATCAAATCTCATAAATGTAATGTAAATGTACAGATTTATGAGATTTGATTGATCGCACATTGTATCTGCCCTTGAAAAAGTCTAAAGACGAAACGCGTCGGGCTTTTATTATGTTTTATTTGATCTGTTAGATTTTCATTTATTTATAATAAAAGATCCTTATTTTAATTTGGATTCACTCATCATTCCTGACCGAGGAGAAAAAGGAACAATGTTCCACCTGGAATTGGTTCTCCTATCCTAAAGCATTTTCACCTTAAAAGGTATCTGAAGCCTCCATGTTTATCAAGTCTTTATTCTGTGGAGCGGTGGACCATCTCCTGGAAGTCAGCTTCAGTACCACGACATAAAAGATGAGTATTAATCCATCCTCCTTATTGTCACCTTGTTCTGACTTATCACACGTCGCAGTTTCAATGCATAGAAAGGTAAACAAAGTATCTATCAAAGTATCTACTATTCAACCTGCACAATAGTCAGTATCTGCATTTGGCCAATTAATTTCATTGCACTTCCTGAGAATAAATTGTACATACTCCTTTGATGTCAGATATTCATTGTAGCTGCTTATATATGAGCTTTATGTTTGCATTAAGTAAATCGTTTTTCTTTATTTTCCACCTATAAATCCTTCGGGAATTATTCTTTATCTTTATGAACCAGCGGCCATTGTAAACCGCGCAATATGATTAAAATATATTTACATAACAACACTTGTTTAAGTGTCTTCATAAAGGACCTGTTTAAATAGGAATAATAATAAATTCCTCGCAGACTTTGCCAATTTCCACGACTCAGTAATAGCTTAATTTAACGGGTTTTCTATAGATTTGCTCCATAATTGCTTTGCGAGCCCCCGATTTAACATCACCTGAAATTACAGCAGAATAGTGAATACACTTAAGACACAGATAGGGTGTATTAACCCCTTCACTACCGAGTGATTTTCCAAAAAAAACATTGTCAGGAACCAGTGTTTTTATTTTTTTTAATGTTTTAATTAATTATACAGTAAGAAATATTTGGAAATATTCCCAGTGTATTCCTTACTTTAAGAATCTATTTTGCAGAGTGATATCGCCATCTGCTGGTCAAATGAAGTTACTGCAGAGAGAACTGGAGCGTGTGGCTCCGTGAATCGGCTGCTGAATGTCTGAAAAGGACATTCAAGTAGCCGATTTTTAAACAGTTTTTACGCCGTGGACATTATTGCCATGCGGCTAAAACTTTGAGGGCACTTCTGCAGCCCAAAAGCAGATGAAATTGGCTTGCAACACACAAATTTCACCTGCTTTTGTCCTGCTGAGCTGCAGATCGAGATAACTCGATATCAAGCTACTGATGGTGCCTTTTGAAGACTTGAGTTATCTCCATATCGGAAGTGAAAGCGTTACGAGTCCTTATCTCCCTACGTACAAGTGTTTTCTGGTGACATCATATAAAATTAAGATATTAAAGCAGGCGGAGATTCCTCCAACGTTACACTACTTACACTATGTATCTAAAACTAACCTTAAATTTAGGTTTATAATTATAAATATATATATATATATACCTTATATTGCAGGGGTTCAGCACCCTTGACCCTTCAAATGTTATGGAACTCCCATAATGCGCAGCCTCTCATTCAATTGTCTCAGCTTCATAGGAAATCATGGGAAATATAGTTCACAAACACCAGGACATCGAAAGTTTCTTACCCCTGTTATAGTGAATGTTTTATTCTTGTAACAGAACTTTTTATTATTTTTCATATGATCTTATAAATTAATTCCAGACATTTTCGTCCAGTAGTTGCATTTAAAACATGCAGCTTTTTAGTTATTTTTTACCCCGTTCGTCGGCTTGTCGGCTTTTTCCGGCGGCTGTTCGGCAGATCGTCGGCTTTTTTCCAGATGCATTCGCGGGTTTTTGGCTGCTTAGCAGATCGGATACAATAATTTCGCAGCGGTTTTTATTTTCGATTCAGTGTTTTTTCGGCGGATTTACCCGGCACTTCGTGCACCCCGTGGTGGAAGCTGACTCCACCGCAGGGTCGGAGAATTTGATTCCCCTATATATGGTAATCTGTATATTTGTGTTTTTTTTTTTTTTTAATAATCTTGCATTGTATTACTTTGTATTTCTGTAACTGTAACACTTCAATGTTCTTGAACCCAGGACATACTTGAAAACGAGAGAAATCTCAATGTATCCTTCCTGGTAAAATCCTTTATAAATAAATAAATATGTCTTTACATATGAATGAAGCGACGCGCAATGTTGTCCAAACATTAGGCTTGTGGACCGATTTTTTTTTTTCGGTTCGATTCGATTTTTCGGATTTTTAAACTTTTCGATTTGGCTCGTTTCGACCGATTTCTGTTTCGATTCGGTTCGGCTCGACTCGTTTTTCGTGTACATTTTTTCGGAATTTCGACCATTTTTCGTATTCTCGTGTCAGCTCGTTTTTTGTATTGACTTTTCGTATTTTCGGAAATTTTCGTTTTTCGGAATTGTAAATGGTTTCGGAATTTCGACCATTTTTCGTATTTTCGTGTCACTTAGCTCGTTTTTTGTATCGACTTTTCGTATTTTCGAAAATTTTCGTTTTTCGGAACGTCTGTTCTCGTTTCAAAGCAATAAATTTCGATTTGACACATTTCAAGTACATTCGAAAATTCCGAAAATATTTCGTTTCCGCTCGGAAAACTTTTCGGATCTGTAATTTTCGGATCTAAAAATTTTCGGAAAATCGGCCGCATCCGAAAACACGAATCGGGAAATTTCGTGAAAATTCCGAAATTCCGAAACCCTACCAAACATGACTTTTTGAAAATGTTTCAGACAAGGATTAAAAAGTAAACGTATCAGTAAAGAATAATTACGGGAGCCGCCTCATGTGTTTTTTTTGTAAAAGAAAGGTTATGAATAATGCACGCAGAGAGGCTGCCTGACTCTGCGCCGGTGTTACGAGTGTATGGATTAATAAAAAGTAGCTTTAAACTGCCAGGCTTTAATGCAGGTCACCTCTTAAACAGAGCTGAGCACTCGCTTTCCATCCCATTCAAATGCACTTTCATTTTACTTACTAGACTCCGATCGCTAAATATAAATCTGCGCATCGCCACTTTGTTCTCTGCCGACGCTTTTTGGGGCTCTGTGATAAGTGCCTGTAGACCTGAAAAAAAAAAAAATAAACTGAAAAAAATAAAAAGGGGTTATTCAAATATTTTGTTCCCTGCACCTCGGGAAATCAAATTGCCCGACCCTGCGGTGAATTCAGCAGTGCAGGGAAAAACCACTGAGCGGATGCAAAAAAATATTGCTGAAAATCCATTGATAACCCACCGATACGATACGAAAAAAAATCGATTCAAAACAATGCAGTAAAACCGCCAAGCACACCCGACGATCTGCTGCAAAAATGACAAAAGCATCCGAAAAAAGCAGATGATCCGCCAAATACAGAGCCGACCAGCCGCCGGACAAAGCCATCAAGCAGCTGAACGGGGTTAAAAAAAAAAAAAAAACACTGCCACTTTAAAACTGTGTTTGTAAAACAAAACTACCGCACGAAAATGCCTGAAAATAGAATCTATGGTCCTATAAATAATGAAAAAAGGTCTGTAAGGCCCCGTTCACACCTAGCCGTTTTAACGCGCGTTCGTGCACGCTTTAAAACGCATGAACGGGGAAATCCCTTTGCTATGGGCCCCATTCAGACCTAAGCGTTTTAGAGCGCGCAGGAGCGCGCTTTAAAACGGCCGACCCAAAAAGAAGTTCGGGAGCTTCTTTTCGGGCATACAACAGCGCGTTCACGGCCATATCATAGCCGCGTACGCGCTGCAACGCGCGTTCGTGCGTTTTTTTGTATGCTCGAACGTGCGTAAAAAAACGCAGTGCTACGCCGAGGTGTGAACCCAGCCTTAGAGAAAGAAAAAATAAAGGATATTTAAAAAATTCTGAACAAATAATTTCGCCGAAAAAATCTGGAAAAATGACTAAAAAAAAATCAACAAATAAATAAATAAAGAGACTTTTTGCCGCAGAATATTATAATAAACAGTTTAATAGATACTGAATAAAAACGGGAATATTTTTACCATTGAAGCCTATGGGATTCGCCTTAAACCTGCCGAATGAAACCACTGAACATCAGGGCATTTCTCGGGCATTTCTCTGCAGTTCGGTGTCTCTGAATAGATTAACCATTGCTTCTCTAAGGGGGATTTCACTGCCGCCGAACAGGCACCGTATTTTGCTGCCAATTCACCAATATTTGGTGAACTGCCTGCTTTCTGAATAGCCGTATGGCCACGAAATGGAACCATATGGGGAAATTGAATGTTCGGTGCAATTTTGGGGCCACTTCGGCTCTCTCTGAATAACCCTGATAATTATGCGTCAAAATCCTGTGTTATCAGGACTGGATTTACATTTTAGGAGCGCTCCCCAAAAAAATTCCTTAAACGAGGGGAAATACTTTTTTAAACTTTTGTTTTGTGCTAAACATAAAAATAATACAAGATAAAGACAAAGTAATATTCTAGCGCCACAATTGTCAATATTCAAAACATGAACTAATAATGACATTTTTATAATGCTGTATTAACTAGTTTTCTTTCCTATTTAATGTTTTTTTTAGTTTTTTGTAATTTTTAGTCAAATAAAGCACAATTTTTTTGTTTTACTTTTGATGAAAAAAGAAAACACTGCGGGCTTTATTACATTCTTCGCGCAAACGTTAACGCCCGCGCAAAAACGCATTAACGCGAGGAGCAAAACCCTTTGCGCTGAACGTCGTATTACAATGTCCGCGCAAAAAATACGCGTTAATGGCTACTGCAGGTGAACCTGCGTGAACGCTGCACGAGCGTAATGTACTGTGCGCGTCCTATACTTAACATTATGAGCGCAAATGCGTTTGAGCGCTGGTACGCGGCTGGTAATACAATCTATGTGCAGTTTGTAACGCACAGCCTTTGCGTGCATTATTTTAACGTCTTTTAAGAGCTGGTGGTAACGGCAAATCTGACCGTTCTGGCCGAAACCAAACACACCAGTATGAAAAAAAAATACAGCACAGTATAGTTATACATTCTACACATACCCAAACAATAAAATACAGCACAGTATAGTTACACATTCTACACATACCCAAACAATAAAATACAGCACAGTATAGTTACACATTCTACACATACCCAAACAATAAAATACAGCACAGTATAGTTATACATTCTACACATACCCAAACAATAAAATACAGCACAGTATAGTTACACATTCTACACATACCCAAACAATAAAATACAGCACAGTATAGTTACACATTCTACACATACCCAAACAATAAAATACAGCACAGTATAGTTACACATTCTACACATACCCAAACAATAAAATACAGCACAGTATAGTTACACATTCTATACATACCCAAACAATAAAATACAGCACAGTATAGTTACACATTCTACACATACCCAAACAATAAAATACAGCTCAGTATAGTTACACATTCTACACATACCCAAACAATAAAATACAGCACAGTATAGTTACACACATTCTACACATACCCAAACAATAAAATACAGCACAGTATAGTTACACATTCTACACATACCCAAACAATAAAATACAGCACAGTATAGTTACACATTCTACACATACCCAAACAATAAAATACAGCACAGTATAGTTACACATTCTACACATACCCAAACAATAAAATACAGCACAGTATAGTTACACATTCTACACATACCCAAACAATAAAATACAGCACAGTATAGTTACACATTCTACACATACCCAAACAATAAAATACAGCACAGTATAGTTACACATTCTACACATACCCAAACAATAAAATACAGCACATTATAGTTACACATTCTATACATACCCAAACAATAAAATGGAGAAGTTGTGCGTGTTTTTATTATTGCTGCAGCATATATGCGCAGATTGACTTACAGGCACAAAAACTTAACGGGAGACAATTGTGGTTCTTAATTCTGATTGCCTGAATTGCGTGAAAAAACCGTCCACACACCGATTTCTGCACGCAACGTTGCTGCACGTGCGTTTTTGCGCGTCCGTTTTACGCAAGTTATTTTTTGACGGATGAAAAAATGTGCGAGGATTGTAATACCAGCGTTAATTTACACGCGATAATGTTTAACGCTGTGCGCAAAAATTCACGCATTCTGCGTGCGTTTTTGCGTGAAGAATGTAATAGAGCCCTATCAGGGTTATTCAAAGAGATCCGAATTGTGGCCGAAAGGTAACCAAACAGTGAAATTCAGCGCATGTTTACCTTTTCTGGCAACTCGGCTATTCAGAGAGCAGGCAGTTCGGCAATTGTTGGCGAATTGCCTTCACATACGGTGCCTGTTCGGTGCCTGTTCGAGGGCAGTGAATCCCCATAGAGAAGCAATGCTTTGGCTATTCAGAGAACAAAAACCAGCAGTGAAAAGGTGCCGAAATGCCCTGCCATTCAGTGGTTTCATTCGACAGGTTTATTCAGGAGAATCCCATAGGCTTCAATGTTAAAAATATTCCCGTTTTAATTCAATATCTTATAAACTGTTCATTATAAAATTCTGCAGTAAAGAGTCTCTTTATTTATAGATTTTTTAGGATATTTGAGGCATTTTTCGTAAATTTTTTAAATCGTTTTTTCTTTTTTCTGTAACAGCCCTTTTTATTATCATTGATTGGATCATATATAAATTTCAGACATTTTCATTCAGTAGTTTCATTGCAAACAGCGTTCACTTTTGAAACATTCAAGCGTACTGTGCTTATTTTTTTTTCACTCCATTCCTCCGCGGTGTCGGGTTTTTCCGGCGGCTGCTCTGCGCTGTGGTCGGCGGCTGCTCGGGTTTCTCCGGCGTGTTCGGCGCGGTTAATCCAGATGTTTTTGCAGGTTTCAGTGTGCGTTCGCTGGGTTTTGCGGTTAGCTTTCGTCGGGTTTGCGGCTGCTTTTCCCTGCACTACGATGGCCCTGTGGTGCTTGCTGAATACACCGCAGGGTCGCCGAAATGGGGTCGCCAAAACGCACCGAATTGAAGAGAACAAAAAGTCACCGAACGTGCGATGACTTTTTGATTCTCTTTTAATAACCCTGTATATTTTAAAATTCATCTTTAGAACGTTAACATTTTGGCAAGAAAAATGCTAATTGTGAGACATAAAAATGACTTTTCTTATCAAAGTAAGCATTACAGAGATTCAGCGGAATGACGGCGGATCGGAATCTTTGGCGCGCTATGCATGGATTGCTTAGTTAATTGATTTTCACATTCCCACTGATTTGCTGAATGTTTATTTGTCAATTCATGCAATGTAAATGATGACCATCACTCGCAATGGATGCAGCTCCTGAATGAGAATTAATTCCAAGAAGATAGTTTTCTGCATCCGAAATGAGAAGATGCTTTTAGATGGATAGTCTAATCTTCTCCTGCACGGTGAAATGTGAGGAGACCCGAGCGGTAATTATGTTTGGTTGACAGGAGTATCCCTGGCAAGAGTCGCAAACAGAACCTAAAAGCTTCACTGTAAATGCTTGATATAAAAATGAATATCAAAGTATGTAAAAGGCTTCCCGTCGACTCGAAATGCCGTGGGACGTGAGAAAGTGCCACTCACCAAAGAGAATCATGGACTGGCTCCCAACAAGCCTACCATCACCATGGTTGTTGTAGTTCTGCAGCAGTTGGAGGTCTGCCTATTTGAAAACAGGGGTGGGTGGACCATTAGGTCAATAGGGCACTGGCAGTGAGTGGGCCCCTAGAGCTGCAGTGAATGAGTGATGGCTGCCTCAGTGCATCCACAGCTATATTTTCATTTTTAAATAAATGTTGCAATATAACAATGTACATATGGGTGGTGTTTGTATGAGGGCGTGGGGTGTATGTGGGCTGGAATAATTGGGGGGGCCCCCACATGATCTTCCTTTGGTTGGGCACTCAAAACCATTTTGTATCAGAAGAGACCCAAACATATTGCATGGCTTGCACTTTTTGCACTGAGAGGTGTATAAAACCTTCCGAAGTTGAAGGAAAACCAAAAACGGCTTGGGAAAAATATCCTAATTGTAGACTCTAAACCAAAGATCTTAAAATCTGTCCCCCTAGATTAGGGATGTGCGTTTCGGGTTTCGGAATTTCGGATTTTTCACGAAATTTCCCGATTCGTGTTTTTGGATGCGGCCGAATTTCCGAAAATTTTTAGATCCGAAAATGGCAGATCCGAAAAGTTTTCCGAGCCGAAACGAAATATTTTCGGAATTTTCGAATGGACTTGAAATGTGTCAAATCGAAATTTATTGCTTTGAAACGAGGAGGACAGACGTTCCGAAAAAACGAAAATTTCCGAACTTACGAAAAGTCGATACAAAAAACGAGCAAAGTGACACGAAAATACGAAAAATGGTCAATATTCCGAAAACATGTATAATTCCGAAAAACGAAAATTTCCGAAATTACGAAAAGTCGATACAAAAAACGAGCAAAGTGACACGAAAATACGAAAAATGGTCGATATTACGAAAAAAAAATGTACACGAAAAACGAGTCGAGCCGAACCGAATCGAAACAGAAATTGGTCGAAACGAGCCGAATCGAAAAGTTTAAAAATCCGAAAAATCGAACCGAATCGAACCGAAAAAAAAATCGGTGCACAAGCCTACCCTAGATGTTTCTAAACTGACTCACATGATTATCTGGGTGTCTATGGCATTCAAAGGATTCAATATTGTAAAAATTGGGTATTTCTAATCTCAGGACAAAATTTTGGGATTAAACTTCGAAAAATTGTGTTTTTCCCATTTTTTCCATCATTTCATAATGTTTTTAGATTAAATTATAAGCTATGATGGAAATAATGGTATCTTTAGAAAGTCCATTTAATAGCGAGAAAAGCGGTATATAATATGTATAGGTTCCATAAACAAGTAAGAGGAAAATTAGACATAAACACAAACAGCGCAGAAACGTAAAAACAGCAGACAAAAAATGGCAAAAATAATTTCGCCTAAAATAATGCCTAAAAAATAAATAAATAAAGAGACTTTTTGCTGCAGATTAAAAGAATAAACGGTTTATTAGATATTTAATTAAACCGGGAATATTTTTAACATTGAAACCTTTGGGATTCACCTGATTAAACCTGCCGAATAAAACCACTGAACATCAGGGCATTTCACTGACATTTCTCTGATGTTCAATGTGAATAGATTAACCATTGCTTCTCTATGGGGGATTTCACTGTCGTCGAACAGCACCGTATTTCGCTGACAATTCGCCAATATTTGGCGAACTGCCTGATTTTTGAATAGCCGAATTGCCACGAAATTGCACCGTATGGGAAAATTCACCATTTGGTGCAATTTTGGAGCCAATTCATGCCTCTTGGAATAACCCCTAAAGACCTGTTTGGATCGAAAATATTGGGTGATCTAAAACGACTTCTTGTAATTCCACGTTCATTGTGTCTGCTATTGTTTCGTCTCTACCAGGTGATGACAGCTAGAGGTCCTCAGCTTCTTCAGTGTCCATAAAGCTAGGTGGATCCACATACCGTAGGATGAAAGGATCACAATACTTGTGATTCAGAGTACCACATATTATAATAAGAAGACGAACCATTCCAAAAGACAATTTGATATTTTTACCATATAATAGAGATGTGCATTCATTTCGGAAAATTCAGAATTTGGAACGAAATTTGATAATTCATATTTGGAAGTACTTCCGAATAACGAATCAATACGATACAAATTCGAAACGAAACGGTATATAACAAATTTATTTTGTCTTACACTGTGTCATCATCATAAAAGGAAAAATTTGAATAACTGATACCAACTATTGAATTTGAAATGAACTATCAAATTGATATCAACTATTGAATTTGAAATGATCTATCAAATAGATATCAACTATTGCATTTGAAATGATCTATCAAATAGATATCAACTATTGAATTTGAAATGATCTATCAAATTGATATCAACTATTGAATTTGAAATGAACTATCAAATTGATATCAACTATCGAATTTGAAATGAACTATCAAATTGATATCAACTATTGAATTTGAAATGATCTATCAAATAGATATCAACTATTGAATTTGAAATGATCTATCAAATTGATATCAACTATTGAATTTGAAATGAACTATCAAATTGATATCAACTATCGAATTTGAAATGAACTATCAAATTGATATCAACTATCGTATTGATCTTAACTTACAATACAAGTAACAGTCAGCAAAGGACTTTATGAAACAAATTAATTTTGTTTCACTGTTTAATTTGACTCAAATACTAAATCTGTGACACAACTTAAAATTTAACCCTAGCTTTTCTTTTAACAGCAAAATTTAATTAATTGGGGTTTGATCTGTGATCCAAAATTTGAATTGATATCAACTATCGAATTGAGATATGAAATTCGAATCGATTCTAAATTTCAAATCGATCCGAAATGAAATGAAATCCGAAAAGAAATTAGTTACGAAATTCCGAAAACTAAATGATTTAAAAACGTAACGAAACGAAACTAAACAAAACAAATTTTTCAGCCATGCACATCCCTACCATATATTATGTATTTAGGAGGCACCCAAATTGGAGAATAATTGCATTAAGTGCTACAGAAATGATTGTATCTAAAGAAATGTCAATAATAATCTCGTTTATAGATTTTTAAATATTATCATTTCAGCCGTTCCTTCAGGAAAAGTAAACATATCGATCGTAAATGTGTCTGTCTGTGATTTAAGGTCAGAGAAAGTAAAAATAAATAAATAAAACCAGCTTTATTTTCTCTTCAGTCAGGACTTTCCGTACTTCCTCGGCTGTAAACCTTTCTTTTTTAAACGTTACGATGCTGCTGGTTACGTCTTCACTTCTTACGGATGCAAGTGTTTTAAAAATAAGCTCTGTTCTGCTGCTCTTAACACCGGGGCATCCTTCACAAGAAATATCTTCTTCTTCTCCCTGAACTCGGCAAGTTAAAAATAACGATTTACAAGTGTGAGAAGATTCGCTAAGCCGTAAATTTTGACTGAGATACAAAAAAAAAGAAGAAAAAAGTCTATAGCGCGTTGCTCGAGTGAAGCTAAATCTCTGGGAAGGAAAGTTTCAAAAACTGCGGAAAGTTTGGAATGGGAATAAAGAATAAAAGGAGCGTTTTAATGAATACAGGATTCTGTACTTTGACTGATGTATTTATAGTGTGTTTTATCTTTGTTAGGGTCACGGAATGGAACCAATAGAAGAGCTGTGTCACCCTTACTGTCTGCCTGTCAAGGTTTCCCTTTAACACGTCCCTGTCACCCACAATTTTCGTATCATAACTCACTATAATCCAATGTTTTAATAGGTTGATACATTATTTGATGTAACCAGGTGTGACAGATCTCAGTACCCCAACAGGGTCACATCTGCCAATGCTGCTTCCTTGCTGGACCCCCCTGTTCTCCCCAGCCAGACTCTCGTGCCTTTCTCCAGTCCTCAGACAAATCTCAAAGACCAGGACACGTAGAGAGCCTGCTAGCATCCACCAGAAATAAGACGAGCCTGTATATTTTGGGTCTTTCAGGGTTAGAATGGAAATCTTTTAAACAGGGACACACATATTTACATAGTCAACCTGGGTTATTTACATACACAAAAACCTCCCCTAGAAACTGTAGGGAGATATAATTAACGAGGACAAATAATGGAACAAACATTGCATAACATTCCTAGACAGACAGGAGAATGGCACTCAAGATAGACAGAATATAGTTTAAAACAACAGATAACAGGGCAGTGTTTGCCTGACACAGAAGATTAACAACTCCTCAGATATATACGCAGACAAACAGATACACATGGACCATACAATAGACAGATAACATTATTCATGCATAACTCAGATTACATGCACACAAGAGAGGGCAAAGAAATGACACAGAACATCCGACCGGCACCTCCCAGATAAATCTCCAAGTCCATGCACCCCAAGTCCAAAGGGACTCATGCCACACCAAGTTTATACGATCCACTGGACAAGTCCTTCATGATCTGTTAGGGTTTCACACACCTGCCAAGGCACACAATGTGACACCTGGTTTTCCCTTAGTCCTCCCAATCACCCGGCAGCCCGAACCTGGTTTCAGGAGGACCAAGCAAAAATGCATGGTGACCGTCTGTTCAATGGAACTCACAGTGCTTAAATTGTTAAAATCAGGGCTTTTTGGTTTCTCGGCCAGGCAGCTGGTCATCATGGGGTGCATGCGTGCCTAGGTTGACATGCTCCTTTTGGGGGAGTTGTTGCAAATTGCATCATGATGACAGGCTCTCAACCCACCTGTACAATCTCAGACCAGCCAATGTTGGCTAAACTGCTTTCAGCAAGGTAAGATAAGAAAGACCGGTCACATGAGGCTTTAACGGGAGCTTCTTTGTAGGAGCAGCAATGCTTCGGCCTTAAACTCAGGACCTTTCACAAATGGCTAGAGTAAAGTCTTGAATGTAGGTCTGAAACATTGCTGCTCCTACAATAAACCTCCTGCTAGAGCCAAAACCTATATGATAGACCTTTCTCCTCTCTCTGTTGTCCTCTTCAAGGCTGGTGACCCTGGACAGTCGGACCCTGGCTGGTGCAGTGTTTAGAAACACATGTGTTCTTCTAGATGTTTTTGATGGTTACAGCAAGGTGGCCGCCATATTGGAATTACGTTATGGTATATAAAGAAAGACTACAGAGAGCATGTGATGTCAGCAGTCAGTTTGATTCTAGGATGTGCAGAGCACCATGCTTTCTACCAGGCAGGAAATGGAGAGTGTACAAATCACCGTATAATGGTATTTCAGACATTTTTAAACCTCTCTATTAAATTCATAAACAAATTTCAGAATGCCCTAGCTATCTTCCTCTCCATAAAAATTCACTTTGTGTATTTATATATAGATATATACTATGTTATCATGCTAAATATTCAGAATTCCATGAGTAAAAGACCAGAATCCGTCAAATCAAAAATTTGCAACTCTGCATTTTGCTCCCGGAAGCTCTCGGGCGAAAAATTGCCCATTATGTTCCACGGGCCGGGATAATCTTGCTGAAATAGCACTTTAGTGATCCAGGATCCTGTGTCCTTCTATGCAACCGCATGAAACGTAATAGCAACTGCACGGCGGAAAATTAACCGGGAAAACAAACACATTGTCCAACAAAAATAAATAAATGAGACTCAAGTCACTCAGTTGGAAAAATAAGAAAAGAAAAAAAAGAGTCGATCCTATCAGAGGAGGCGCTTCGTGCGCAGCATCAGATGATTACTGACGAAACGATCCGGAGATCTGTAAATGAGGTGCAGTGATATTATGTAATTTATGATGATATCTTGTAACTAAATCCCCATTGGTTTAGCCAAGTCAGGCGCTATTAAGACGTGAAAGTGACATTAAGGTGGAGTGAGCTGCACTCGGCATCATGTATTAACCCTCATGAAGATATACGTTCAGGTCAAGTGCAATGTTTGATACATATAAACTTTTGTTATTATGCATATGCTGTATAAACCCTACATGGCCCCCCAAATAAAGTCACATGCTGTAATATTGGATTTTATCACCTCTTGCTGTGATTGCGTCACGCATTCGTCGCAGCATTGTGTCGATAAGCTCATGCAACGTCACAGCATTTATTCGCGTCCAGAGTGGCATTAATTTGTGGCCAATAGGGATGTCCGTCGCTTATTTTTTATTCGTTTCGTTTTTTTTTCAGGTGTTTTTTTCTTCGTTTCGGACAGTTTTTCTTTTGTTTCGGTTCAGATTGAATCGGTGATCCGGATCGATTCGGTGATTCAGATCATTTTGTCGATTCGGATCATTTTGGGTGATTCGGATCAATTAGTTTTTCGTTTTTAAGACGTATTTCGTTTTTAATTGGTTATTTAAGAATGGGAAGTAGATTTACTACCAATAAAATGAAAGTTTCTTTACTTATTTATTTTTTTTAGGAGTTTTTAGGCATTTTTTGGGTGAAATTTTACATTTCCTAACTTTTTCTAACGATAAGACTTTTTAACCCATAGGTTTCAATGCAGCATATGAATCTGCACACTGCGGGGCAGCACCTCGTCATAAAAAGCGAAAATTTAACTGATCCGAATCACCCGAAATGAACAGAATCACCGCTCTGAATCGCGCCAAAATTTCTGATCGATCTGAAATTTTCGGGAGGCCGATATTTTGTTTTTGGAAATGCTCCCGAAATACAAAAATGGTGAATTTCGTCTGAATTTTTGATTCGGAAGAAAAAGAATTGCACATCTCTAGTAGCCAAGATCTTGTGTTGATGATGGGAGAGTCGCAGCGCTGCGTAAAGTCTTCTCCAGCACATTATCCCAAAGATTAACCTCAATGGGGTTAAGGTCTGGCCTGCGCGGTGGCCAATCCATGTGTGACAATGATGTCTCATGCTCTAGGCTTGTGCACCGATTTTTTTTTCGGTTCGATTCGATTTTTCGGATGTTTAAACTTTTCGATTCGGCTCGTTTTGACCGATTTCTGTTTCGATTCGGTTCGGCTCGACTTGTTTTTCGTGTACATTTTTTTTTCGGAATATCGACCATTTTTCGTATTTTCGTGTCACTTAGCTCGTTTTTTGTATCGACTTTTCGTGAATTCGGAAATTTTCGTTTATCGGAATTGTACATGTTTTCGGAATATCGACCATTTTTCGTATTTTCGTGTCACTTTGCTCGTTTTTTGTATCGACTTTTCGTGATTTCGTAAATTTTAGTTTTTTCGGAACGTCTGTTCTCCTCGTTTCAAAGCAATAAATTTCGATTTGACACATTTCAAGTCCATTCGAAAATTCCGAAAATATTTTGTTTCGGCTCGGAAAACTTTTCGGATCTGCCATTTTCGGATCTAAAAATTTTCGGAAATTCGGCCGCATCTGAAAACACGAATCGGGAAATTTCGTGAAAATTCCGAAATTCCGAAACCCGAAACGCACATCCCTATCATGCTCCCTCAACCACTCTTGCACAACGTGAGGCCGATGAATCCTGGCATTGCCATCTTGAAATATGCCCGCTGTGCCATCAGGAGAGAAGAACCCATTGATGGTAAAACCTATTATCTAGTAAACCTGTTTTGAAGAGGTGGATGAATGTCTGGTACAGTTCGTCTTCTGTTCTTTCACTGTAACACTGTCATACGACGCTCACATCTGCATAGAAGCTTGTTGACCTAATATGAAGCCGTTCTACATGCAAGGTAGGTCCGGTAGATCCACACCCTCATCTTACGATCAGATAAAGGATGGATTCAATACTCTTATATTGATGACTTAATAACATGTCTATGAAAGCTCCATCATGAAAACATGAGTAACTGCTTCTTGGAGGGTTAGTCAAAGAGCGCCGGTGTTTGCTGAAGTTGCAACAGCATCATTAATAACCATTGCAATGGTGACAAACATGGCATATTTCACAGTGAAGCTTCTGCTGCCACTGTTTGCATCTCCCTTTAGTGAAACACCAATGTTTGTCAACGCTACAACAAAGGCAACTTCTGAGGTTGTGTGCGACTTCGGCTAACACCGTAACTCTGAATAACTAATATCTTATCCTAATCCTAACCTTAAACATATTTACCAACATTAACACTGATTTGAACCTTTAACCCTAATTTCTAAACCTAGCTAGTGAAGGGGTTAAATCTAGCCGGATGTCATCCAATCATTTCCCCATTGAGATTTCGACCCTTCTCCTCCCCGGTTGGCAGTCAGCTCTATACTACGGCAACCCGCTTGGCGTTCTCCCTGATTTGTAGTCCAAAGCCATCACCAAAGAACGAATTACAGGAAATAAACTCTAATTAGATCCATGATGCTGTTATCATACTTAATTAAAGAATAATTAGACTTTTAATTAGTTTTTATTATTTAAAAAAAATAGTTTCACTGTTTATGTGACTTGTACCCGGCACGGAGCAGCGGCTGTGCCGCAGATACATCGCTCTGCTAATTAGCCGATAGACTACTAACTTAAGAGATATTTATCTTGTCTTTCTAGAATTCTTGAAAAGTGTCCAAACGATAATTAAGCACATTTTTTCATTAAGTCTAAAGCCAGGCTCGATCTGCCGGTGTTGCTGATGTGAGTACGTGAGATGAGACGGAGATCACGTAGATTGCGTATTTTTATTTACTCAGAGCAGAAATCCATATTTATGAAGACAATTAACCAGCTGATAATGCGAGTACACTGATACCACCTACAAACATGTTTAACCCATTCACTACCAAGCACATTGTTTAAAACATTTTTATCCTGACATTTATTTGAAACACGGGATGAAAAGTTAACAATTAAATATTGGGCAAAATAGATTATTTTTTTTGCACATCGATGGTTGTTATGAGATAGTTAAAATATTACAATAATGTAAATTTGCTCATTTTTAATGTTTCATATATTGGTTTATCCTTTACAGAAATATCCCTGGGATGAAAGGTTGAAAACTCTAGATGGCGTCCCTTATCTGGCACAATGTCACACAGGGTCTGTATTATCAGCATACAGGCAGAAAAGGCCTTTGTGTAAGTAAATGTGCTGCAGACAGATAATACAATGGTGGGGTATCCTGCTTACACGGGGTCTGCATTATCAGCATACAGGCAGTAAATGTGCTGCAGACAGATAATAAAATGGTGAGATCTGCTGCTAAAACGGGGTCTGCATTATCAGCATACAGACAGAAATGGCCTTTGTGTCACTAAATGCTCTACAGACAGATAAAAAAATGGTGAGATCTCCTGCTTACATGGGGTCTGTATTATCAGCATACAGGCAGATGCAGTAAATGTGCTGCAGACAGATAATAAAATGGTGAGATTTCCTGCTTACATGGAGTCTGCATTATCAGCATACAGGCAGATGCAGTAAATGTGCTGCAGACAGATAATAAAATGGTGAGATCTCCTGCTTATGAGGATTTGTAGTGATCATAATGAGATTATGAGCAATGCAATATCTGTATGTGCTGCATAATGCCTGTGTATGGCAATTACAGCAACACCTTGTATCAGTATGTGCTGCATAATGCCTGTGTATGGCAATTACAGCAACACCTTGTAACTGTATGTGCTGCATAATGCCTGTGTATGGCAATTATAGCAACACCTTGTATCTGTATGTGCCGCATAATGCCTGTGTATGGCAATTACAGCAACACCTTGTATCTGTATGTGCTGCATAATGCCTGTGTATGGCAATTACAGCAACGCCTTGTATCTGTATGTGCCGCATAATGCCTGTGTATGGCAATTACAGCAACACCTTGTATCTGTATGTGCCGCATAATGCCTGTGTGTGGCAATTACAGCAACACCTTGTATCAGTATGTGCTGCAAAATGCCTGTGTATGGCAATTACAGCAACACCTTGTATCAGTATGTGCTGCATAATGCCTGTGTATGGCAATTACAGCAACACCTTGTAACTGTATGTGCTGCATAATGCCTGTGTATGGCAATTACAGCAACACCTTGGATCTGTATGTGCCGCATAATGCCTGTGTGTGGCAATTACAGCAACACCTTGTATCAGTATGTGCTGCATAATGCCTGTGTATGGCAATTACAGTAACACCTTGTATCAGTATGTGCTGCATAATGCCTGTGTATGGCAATTACAGCAACACCTTGTAACTGTATGTGCTGCATAATGCCTGTGTATGGCAATTACAGCAACACCTTGTATCTGTATATGCTGCATAATGCCTTTGTGTGGCAATTACAGCAACACCTTGTATCAGTATGTGCTGCATAATGCCTGTGTATGGCAATTACAGCAACACCTTGTATCTGTATGTGCCGCATAATGCCTGTGTATGGCAATTACAGCAACACCTTGTATCTGTATGTGCTGCATAATCCCTGTGTATGGCAATTACAGCAACACCTTGTATCTGTACTGTACAGGGATTTACACTCATTACAACCCCCTGAATCTTATCCCTGTACAGGAGCGACTGCCCCCACATTTCTGACCGTATTCTGCCAAATCCTTGGCTGCTGGAATGCAACAGTAAAGTTTGCAGAGCTATTTGTTACAGTGAGTTTGGGGCTGCTGTTTGTTAGGGATGTGCGTTTCGGGTTTTGGAAACCTCGGAATTTTCACGAAATTTCCCGATTCTTGTTTTCGGATACGGCCGATTTTGCGAAAAAATTTTAGATCCGAAAATGGCAGATCCGAAAAGTTTTCCGAGCCGAAACGAAATATTTTCGGGATTTTCAAATGGACTTGAAATGTGTCAAATCGAAATTAATTTTCGCTCTATTCATGATTTCGGTTCCATTCGTGATTTCAGTTCCATTTCGGTAATTCTGGACATCGTATATTTAACTATTATCGGTTATATCGCTGATTCTGTAAATTTTGTATTTGTAAATGCGTATCACTTGTTTTTTTTTTGCTTCCAATGATCCGATAATTCTGTCGATACGAAAATTCGTAATCTGGTCGGATCCGATTCATCCGCAGGTCGCGCATGCGCGCGCGCGGATGTCGTAACTTTATTGAGCCAGTTTTTTGACAACTTTTTGGACAAAATATTGTTTTTATTATTCATCATGGCTGCAAGAGATGAGTGCCATTCTGACACCTCCTCATCGTCTTGCACCCATGAAACACCACCCAGGAAGAAGCGGGCCAGCAACATGGCTTTTGACGAGATGTTGGAGCTGGTCCGCATCTTTGATCGGAAAGACTACGACTGCCGTAAGGGCCCTTACGGCAGAAAGAATAACGCAAGAAAGGACCGTATCCTCGATAAGGTTCGCACCACCATCCTGGAGCTGTTCGGGAAGGACCGGACGAAAGACCAGCTCCAAAAACGCTGGTCCGACCTCAAGGTGCGCGAGGAGGAGCAGCTGAGGCGCATCCGGCGTGTCATAGCCAAACGTAAGTGTCATGTTATATTGTAAAGCGCTGCGCAAACTGTTGGCGCAATATAAATCCTGTATAATAATAATAATGTGCTTCCATGAGCTAATGTGCACAGAAATACGTTGATTTATCTAGTCCTTTTTTCATGCAATGTGATTGTGTATAGCTTTGCGTTTTCACGACTCGTCATACATGCATTTTTGCCATAGCTCTTCCTTTTTGTGATTTTACGTATTCGTGAAAATTGTGACATTTAATGTATGTAGATGAAGTTACAATGCTGGATTTCTTTTGGCACTGTGTGTAGTCTGTAGTGTGCTGGGGGGGAGGTTGTTGTGATTGAGTGATGCATACGAGATGACCCGCAGCTTGCCCAATATTGGCTCCCACCTGCGCATCAATAAAAATCTCTGCGTCTCTGCTAAGTGGTAGGATGGGACAGAGCCGCATTCAATACATCCTCAGCAGCTGCTGAATTGTTGCAGCGCAGCAATTCAGTTTGCTGCAGCAGTGTCATTATTGAACGCTTTAGATGCAAATTTCAAAACAAAATGGCGGATTTCTGTTGTTTCTGCAATATCCAGTTTTATTCGCAGAAACTGAAAGTGAAACTGAGGCTGAGGCATCTATAAAATAACTAAAAGCAGTCGTCACACAATGCGTTTTGTACGCACACAACACAAATAATAGGTTTTATTGAATAAACGTAATGTTTACTTCTGAAAAAAATATATAATTGAACGGTAATATATGTCTGTGCAGGGGAATAATAAATAAATATTTTGTGACTTTAGACCTATGAGATGGGAGTAGTGGTGTGTCAAGCTGGTAGTGCTAGTGGGTAGTGGAGGGGTGTCGCAATACTTTCGGCAATATATTGTATAGATATACCATTTTTTCCAGTCTGCATTATTTACGTGTTATTTTTTGGATTTGGCAGAAGACAGGAAGAAGGCAGCATCTGCCCTGGCGGGCACCAGTGCCCCAGTGGAGGAGGAGGAGGAGCCACGGGCGACCACCAGCGCTGGTATATACTGTTTTATTTTGCAACGACTTTTGGTCAAAAACAGAAACATTTTTTGTTTACTGTATTTTAATTTAATTTTTTTATATATAGCACAAGAGGAGGAGGAAGAGGAGGAGCAGGAGGAGGAGCAGGAGGAGGGCGATGGAGAGAGGGAGCCGGAGCCGCAGCAGGAGGCCGCGAGTCCAGGTTTTTTTTTTTACTGTTGTATTTTGCATCTACTTTTGTTCAAAAATAAATCAGTTTTGTTGTTTACTGTATTTTTTATTTCTTTAATTTCTTAGATATAGCACCGGATGAGATGGTGACGTGGTGGTGGAGGAGGAGGAGTCGGAGGAGGAGTCGGAGCCTCAGGAGGCCGCCAGCACTGGTATATACTACTGTTATATTTTTGTTCCTCCACAGGGTGCACACTAATCCTGCTTTGAAGAGGTGTGAAAATTGGCTTTTGATAAAATAACGAGTGCCTTTTAATGTATTACAATTCAAATTGAGAAAACTAAACTTTGGGAGTGAAGGGGTTAAACAAAAGTAAAGAATGTTCGATCCTTATGGAAATATTTGAATATTTTTTGGAAAAAAAGAGAGGAAGAAAACAGATCTAAAGAATGGACTGTGACACCACACCGATTGGTTTGGAAAATTTGAATATTCAGAGCCACCCGGATTTTAATGTTTCCGGACTCTGTACAGTCTCTGATTTCGGTGATTTCAATTTGACAGGTTTAAACAGGTTAATCTAATCGGTTTTAATGAAATAAATTGAATATCTTCTTTTTTTTTAAGGCCATTTATTATTTTTATTTCTTAAATGACCTAACGACCTTTTTAATTATTTTTAATTTTCAAAAATAAATTTGTATTGTTTGTATTTTTTTGTATTTTTTTAGAAGACTTTTTTATTCTTATATTAAACAATGTTTTTATTATTTTTTAAAGGACCTTTTTTATTTTTTAATCATAGTTTGATGCATTTTTATTAAATTTAATTTCCTATTAGAAGAATAGGAGACATCCTATTGGCTATTTTTTTTTTTTATTGGTGGAATTCGCCGATGTCAATTCGATGCTTTTCTTCAACGGTCATTAACTGCTTCGGCAACTCCATTTTCGGTGCAATGGAATTCGGCGAATAGCGATTGCACCGTATTTTCACCAAATTGTGCCGAAATGAAAGCACCCAAAATTGTACTCTTCGTGAATGATCCTCTTGGTGTTTGGTTTTCGTCTTCTAGATTTTTGTTTTATGTGAGCTTGAATGAACCTCCGTTCGTTGAATAAGTAAACAAACAATAAAAGTATAATCGGGCTTTCGATGCCTCGTTTGACCTTTCTTTGCGACTGTAGCCAAAAATATAATGTAATTAATAATTAAATATAAGCGTTGAAAGCATTCTGAATCCCTGCCTCACTTTTGAGAAAGTAGAGATATGATGAGTGATGTTCTACTTACAGAGCAATTTCCTTTTTTTATGAATGTGACCTATTTTCCACTTTTCCTCCTCAAAAGATCTGATTATTTTTCAATCCATATTATGCACATTACCGAGCTCTGATCAGCTGACGACTTGACAGCTTGAATTAGTTTTCCTATAAGTGCTAGGATTTTGCATTTCTGTATTACCCCATGTCGAAACCATGAATATAATGAATTTATAATTGGCCAAATCACAGGTTTTTGCTTAAATCTTTCCGATCTGTGTTCGTGTTTTACGAGTTATGAATTTAGTTTTAATAGTGAAAGAAAAAGACTGAAGTTTTGCTAAAGTTAAAAATAATGATTTTGCTTGGAAAAAAACAACCAAACTCTATTTCATCCAGGACACTGTGTGGTTATGAGCCCCTTAGTGACAATTTTACAATTTTTGTGTCCTACATACTCTCTCAATACATTAATGTACTTTATTAACCACTTCACTACCAATAGATTTTCTAGTATACCACTGAAAGGAACCAGTGGTTTGCTGGAATATAATTTCTTATTAATTATACAGTAAAACAGGGCTCAAAGTGGAAATGCACACGCAGGCTGCACAATAAATTATTTTGTGCTGTGTATTCCGGCAGTGCCACCTTTTGCAGCCCCCCCCCTTCCCCAGGTTGCACAGTGGCAGGGATTAACTGCCTAACCTGACCCAGCTCGTCTCTGTCACTGACAGAGGGGGTGGAGAGGAGCTTCCCTGCTTTCTCGCTCTGCTCACACTGGGCTATGATGACTGGGTATACATGTATCTGGGGTCTGATGTCTGGGTATTAGTGTTATTTTTGTAACTTTATTCTAAATAAAACCTTTACCATTGTAATTTCATGAGATAATTTAAGGGGAGGGGTGTTTAGGGGTGGAGTTAAGGGCTGGGTAGGGGGTAGGTGGAGCAACTAGTGGCGAGTAACTCTTATGGCCTGGTTAGTAGCTTGGGACTTGAAATTTTGAGCCCTGCAGTAACAAATATTTGTGAATATTCCCCATGTATTCCGTGCTGTGTTAACCTGTTTGGCAGGGTGACCGCCAACTACTGGCCAAAAGGAGTTACTGCAGTTCAGGTCTCCATGCAGAATCAGCTGGGGAGATGTCACCATCTACTGGCCAAAAGGAGTTACTGCAGTTCGCGTCTCCGTGCAGGATCAGCTGGGGCGATGTCACCATCTACTGGCCAAAAGGAGATTCTGCAGTTCGCGTCTCCGTGCAGGATCAGCTGGGGTGATGTCATTCAGACACATTCCCAGCTGTTTTTAAAAAGTGTTAGCTCTTTAGGTATCCTACCCATGGTGCTAAAACTTCAGTGTCGCGTTCCGGAGTCCAAATGCAAATGTATTTTGTTTGCAAAAAACTAATTCCTTTGCATTGTTCCAGAGGAACTCCATATCGACAATATTGAGCCATCTCGCAGAATGGCTATAGTCGATCTTGGAAGTGAAGGGGGTTAATAGTAATTCAAATATATGACTTAGTATTTTTTTCTAACTACAGTTGTGTTCAAAATTATTCAACCCCCAATGCTGTAAAGGGTTTTAGGGAATTTAGTGTACATTTGTAATTGTATTCAGAATGAAATCCTACAAGGACTTTTTAAAGAACCATATGCAACTAAAATGACATCAATTGGTTTTGTAATACAGTAGTAAATGTTTCTTTTGTGAATTCTTCATTGACACAATTATTCAACCCCTTAAAGACTACCACTCTGAAGAACAGAGGTTCATTCAAGTGTTTTCAATCAGGTATTGAAAACACCTGTGGATGTCACGGAGCAGCAATAAAGCATAATAAGCACCAATTAGGCAGCTTTAAAATGACTGTGATTCTCAGCTCCTTCTAGACATTTACTGGTGTGGTTACAAACATGGTGAAGTCAAGAGAATGGTCCAGGAAGACAAGAGAAGAGGTGATTACTCTTCACAGGAAGGGCAATGGCTATAAGAAGATTGCAAAGATGTTAAACATACCAAGAGAGACCATAGGAAGCATCATTCGCAAATTCAAGGCAAAGGGCACTGTTGAAACGCTACCTGGTCGTGGCAGAAAGAAGATGCTGACTTCGACTGCTGTGCGCTACCTGAAGCGTAGAGTGGAGAAAAGTCCCCGTGTGACTGCTGAGGAACTGAGAAAAGATTTGTCAGATGTGGGTACTGAAGTTTCAGCTCAGACAATACGGCGCACACTGCGTAATGAAGGCCTCCATGCCAGAACTCCCAGGCGCACCCCCTTGCTGTCTCCAAAGAATAAGAAGAGTCGACTGTAGTATGCCAAAAGTCATGTGGACAAACCACAGAAGTTTTGGGATAGTGTTCTGTGGACTGATGAAACAAAATTAGAACTGTTTGGGCCCATGGATCAACGCTATATTTGGAGGAGGAAGAACAAGGCCTATGAAGAAAAGGACACCTTGCCTACTGTGAAGCATGGCGGGAGGTCAATCATGCTTTGGGGCTGTTTTGCTTCTGCAGGTACAGGGAAGCTTCAGCGTGTGCAAGGTACCATGAATTCTCTTCAGTACCAGGAGATATTGGATGACAATGTGATGCAGTCCGTCACAAACCTGAGGCTTGGAAGATGTTGGACCTTTCAACAGGACAATGATCCCAAGCATACCTCCAAGTCCACTAGAGCATGGTTGCAGATTAAAGGCTTGAACATTTTGGAGTGGCCATCGCAGTCACCTGACTTAAATCCGATTGAGAACCTCTGGTGGGACTTAAAGAAAGCAGTTGCAGTGCGCAAGCCTAAGAATGTGACTGAACTGGAGGCTTTTGCCCATGACGAATGGGCGAAGATACCCGTAGATGGCTGCAAGACACTTGTGTCAAGCTATGCTTCACGTTTAAAAGCTGTTATAACTGTAAAAGGATGTTGTACTAAGTACTAAGATTGAATGTCACTTGGGGGTTGAATAAAACTGATAATGATGTGAGCACAGAAAAGACATTTGTGGTTATTTCATTATAAATGTTATGTTATATTTGTCTGACCTACACGTGCCTCTTTGATTTAATTGTAAGCAAGATGACTGAATGATCAAAATCAATGTCAAACTGGCCAAAACACTCAATTTCAGTGGGTGTTGAATAATTTTGAACACAACTGTATATATAGTAAAACTGTGACTAAACTTTTCACTACCATGATAAAATATTTCCATCAAAATGAATTCCTTTGCATTGCTCCAGTAGAAGACCCAGGGCCAGATTTATAACTAAGCAGAGTAGGCATGTGCCTACAGCCACCTGCCACAAGGGGGCACCTTGCTCTGTAAAAAAAAGGATTTCTCCAATTTTCAATCATTTAGCCCACTGTATCTATGGTGCCCTAAGGGCTCGAAGGACATATGAGGTATCATTGGAAAGGTCAAATTATGGCCTGTCCAGTGACAACAAATTTTGTAAAAATAAAACGTTGAATAAAACTATTTTTCTCCCTTTTTTTTTCAAACGCTGCACTATTATTCAGTATAAAATTATAACGTGAACAGTAATGTTGCGCTAACTCACCTTCTCATTTCCCGCACTGCCAGCAAGGGTGGAGCTAATGAAGCAACACATTGTTTCTTTGAAAACCTAGATCGCGGCGCTGCAGTGAGGAGAGACAGGGGGACTTTGGAACCTGCGTCTCTGAATTGTACACTGCACAAGGTTAAGTGAGGTGTCACTGGAAAAGTCAGACAGGGTTATCCAAAGAGATCCGAATTGCTTGAGAAAGGTAACCGAATGCTGAAAATCAGCATTCGGTTACCTTCCCTGGCCATTCGGCTATCCAGAGAGCAGGCAATTCGCCAAATCCTGGCGAATTGCCTGCACATACGGTGCCTGTTCGGTGCCTGTTCGAGGGCAGTGAAATCCCCATGAAAAAGCACTGCTTCGGCTATTCAGAGAACACAAACCAGCAGTGAAAGGTTCCCCTAATGCCCTGCCAGTCGGTGGTTTAATTCGGCAGGTTTATCCAGGAGAATCCCATAGGCTTCAATGTTAAAAATATTCCGTTTTAATTCAATATCTAATAAACCGTTCATTATAAAATTCTGCAGCAAAAAGTCTCTTTATTTATAGATTTTTTAGGATACTTTAAGCATTTTTCTGAATATTTTTTTTTTTTAAAAAAGTCCGATTTCTTTTTTTTTTTTAAGTTTACTTATTTTTTCTGTAACAGCCCTTTTTATTATCATTCCCTGGACCTCCTGTGTAAATTTCAGACATTTTCACTAAGTAGTTTCTTTGCAAACAGCGTTTCATTTTCACAGATTCATACAAATGGTTTTGCTAATTTATTCACCTCCCTCGTCTGCGGTCTCAGCTGCTTCGGCTGTGTTCGGCTCCAGTTTTCGGCAGGTTAATCCAGATGTTTTTGTGGCTTTTCTGCGTGCATTCGGTGGGTTTTGTGGTTAGTTTTCGTCAGGTTTGCGGCAGCTTTTCCCTGCAATTCGGGGACCCTGTGGTGTTTGCTGAATACACCGCAGGGTCACCGAAATGGGATCGGCAAAAGGAACCGAATTGAAGAGAATGAAAAGTCACCGAACGTGCGGTGACTTTTCGAATCTCTTTGAATAACCCTGAGAGTCTGGTCTTTACAATGATACCAAACATGACCATTTAATGTGTAAAAATAGAAAACTGAAAAAAGGAAATGCAAAATAAGTTTTTTTTATCTCTGTTCTATGGCAGAGGCAAAATATGCTCTTACGTATAAAACAAAATTTTAAAAAATCATTTTTGCCTGTTTCTGTTTTTGTGTGATGGGAGGGGGGTGGGGGCATTCCAAATCTCTGTGCCTACAGGCTCCAGTGATGCAAATCCGGCCCAGAGAAGATCACAGCGACTATACTCAGTACCACGGCACCAGGAAGTGCCTTGCAGATAGTATAGTCGATCTTGGTAGTGAAGGGGTTAAAAGGACATTCTATTGGTTATTGAACGTTCCATAAGTCGGTCCAGAGTCTTTGATAAAGCAGTTGCCACTTTTCCGTCCCTTACTTTTTTCCTACATTAGTGAGATGGCTGCACACTGCTCGCTCCTGACCTAAACGCATGCGCTGACTTCTTCCCTTTGCCAACTCCTGATTCTGCCTGCTTGCCAAACACATCTTCTGGATCTTGATTACAGGGACCCAGATGGAAAGATCATGGAGCCATTGATGAAGCATATCTAACAGGCAACTGCGACTGTTGCTTTCCCTTATTTCTACCTTCCATTGAAAAGGTGTTTGCAGAATTGTCCTCCTGCTGTACGTGTCACGGGACGTGGAAATTCCATTTAAATGCTGTTGCAAACCATGATGATTAATGTATCATTTTGCAGAGTATGTTTATAAGTGTTCCTATCAGTGGAGCCGCTGACAGCACAAGATAAATGGCTATTGATCCATTAACAATGTACAGTTCTTTTGTTTCCAAGACTGATGATCTCAACACACTGTTATTTTTATATAATTACAGTGTCTGTGATAAACCACTTGTTTGCCAGAAGTTAACTTTACAAGCCGAGCGAACCCGAGCTGTACCGGCGGCGTTCAATCGAAGATCGGAATGCCAGATCTATACAGCGGCCCTTTATGATTTGAGGGCTTCTCTTGACCTGCTGGCCGAGTCTTTGGTTCGCAAACCCCAAACAGATATCTTTTATCCAAAATAACCTGTGCTTTATTCAGTGTGCAGGCCTTACAGCAAGCTCTATGACACAACTTATCAAAAACAATATAATCAAAATCCTACTCCACTCTGCAGACTTATTTACTCATCCCTTACTAAATTGGCACTTGTCATACTCACACAGGACTCCTGCATCTTGGTTAGAGAGTTGGCACAGCATTGGCACGGCACTCTGAGGTCCGATCAGTGGTGTTGATGTAACCTGACAGGTGAGATCAGATGGACCATCCTATAGGAGACAGTAATTGGTGGTGCCATGGAGTGAGCATGACAGGTGCACTTGAAAGGGAACTTCTCCTCTAGGGATTGCAAAAACAAGGTGTGTGATTGACCTGAGAATGGGTAACAAATCAAGGTTTCTGAGGGTCCTGAGAATGGGCTATAGCACAAGTGCTACAATGGGTCCCCAACAGGTCCTATAAGGTGTTAGCTTGCAGGGCAGGCCACTTGTGCTGTTGCCCATTCTCAGGACACTCACAAACCTTGTTTTTGCTGTGTAATAGAGTACAAGGTAATACAGACATGCACCCATTGTTTGACGTGCCTAGAGGAGTACCAGCTATACCTGGCTGAGGAGGCCTTATGAGTCTGAATGGCCTAAAATCTTGTGAGACATAACTGAGGCTCCATCGAAGGTCAGACCACTTGTGCTGTTGCCCGTTTTCAGGACCCTCACAAACCTTGTTTTGATACACATTCTCAAGGCCTTCACAAACTTTGGGTCCTTTTCCAAGGTTGCCAATAAATGTCAGACGCTAGTAGAAAAATCGTTAACCATTACCATCTCAACTTTAATGTCCATATTCCAACCAAGACACTAAAGTCAGCTGAAGATGTTAAATTCTCTCAGCGAGATGCTATGCAATGTGTAAAGTAGTGAAATTACCGGCTGGCGCTGCTGAAAGTGAATGCGGGCGCAGCTGACGCTCATTAACCCCCTGTGTGTGTGTATTTCAGCCCTGGTATAAATTTAACCAGAGCCGTAACAGCTCCATAGACTTCACCTGCTCAGGAACGTTAACGCCAGGGTTTACGTGTCGTTATGAACGTCACTCCAGTTTTTAGGAGGGGTTACATTTCCTTGGTTTGCACCGGGACGTTACGTTTAGTCATCACCTTGGAATAGGTCGCTAGTCTCGCATTTCTTAACGAATTGTGTGTCCCATAGTATAGGAGACGCTGAGTAAAGAGCGCAAGTCGCGAGACGCTAAGGTAGGAATGTCGCCTTTAAATGGCAAGGTTGGAGCAGTACTTGAAAAAAATGAAGCTGATAACGTTCTGCCATTGTGTTGTGTGTCTCGACTGCTAAGCATAACGACAACTTTGGAATAGGGCCCCTTGTTTTTCTTTGAGGGGTTCACATTAAATCTACATTACACACCCCTATACCATCATTCCTGCATTGAATTGAGCAGCACCATATTTATAAACAAGAAAACACAGAAGAACTGCAGGTATGGGACGCAATGGCTCCAAATATGGATTGGAAAGTTAAACAAAATACAATAACACGTAAAGAAATCCCACAGATACGCGAAACCCTATATTTAAAACTCATCTGGTTGAAGATGACAATAAATGTGGAAGATAATTGATTGTGGTCGCAGTGCTCACAATGCAGGTGACCTTAATGCACGCTGGTCAGACTGCGTAATACATCATAACCCCCCTCCGACGTGAGAGCGCGCTCTACAATATGAACTTAAAAGGTTTCAATTCAATGCTCTATCGATTTTCCTTTGCAATTTAAAGTATGCTCCATAAAAGTGAGGCTTTCTTTCAGCACCTGAGATTATAAATGTCAACAGTGATGCAATTAGAAGAAGCGCTTTGTAGCAGATCATATTCCCCCGTCCCGCCGGGATTTTATGAATTGGATATGTATACCTAGGTTGTACAGAATACGGTTGGTTAACCGCAAAGCTCTTCGATTCGGGGCTTTACAGACACGGTCAGAGAGGAGCTGCGTTTGCCACCCTCCGTCGGTTTGACAACCAAACATCAATTCCCATTAGCTTCGCCTCTCCTCGTTAGATATTGTCTCGCGAGTGTGAACTTACCGTTCATACCTGGGCGGCTTAACGTCAGTAATCACAGCTCGCCCGCGCAGAATGTTAAATGGTGGTCGCCGGGGGATGAGGATCGACCCATCTCACAGAAATCATACACAAAAACAAACAATCCATTGGAAAAATGCAACAAAGAGCTAGATTTGTGTAATCATCTTAATATGTATATTTGTTTCTGCTAAGTGAATATTTAGGCTTTGGTGTCGCCCTAGAACGACATGAAAACACGTTTATGAATGAGCCATCCAGACAGGGCCACCATCAGGGGGTGACAGGCCATGATATGTTCAGGGGTCCAGTGGCTCAATGGGGCTCAACCGATCCCAAACCTTGTGCAGTTTGTCGAAGTGCTAGAGATGTAAGTGCCCCTCCGTGCCACCCTGGACTGACCTATTAGGATGCAAAGACTTTTCCCGGTGAGCCGTAGCATTTGGGGCAGTAAGAGAACACTAGTTAATCACCGAGGGAGCGATTAGTGTGATCTGGGCCAGCTAGAGGTGCAGAACTAACATTCTCCCACCAGGGAATATGTTTTTGCCCACTCCCTGTAAAATAAGGTAAAGGGAAAGAGGAAAAATGTTATATTGTCAATTAATTTATGGAAGTATCCAGCTGAGGGAAGGAGGCCCCGATCATTGGTTCAGTAAGGGACCCTAATATTTCTGATGGCAGCCCTGTATCCATACCACTGATTTATACAAAAATAAATATTTGCATAAATAATCCCCCCCTTCAACATGTCACCTGGGCCAAGGCAGGTGTATACCCAGGACTGGAATTATAATTAGGCAAAGTACACATCTGCCTACAGGTGCCTACCATGGGGGGGACTTGCTCTGAGGACCAGGGTTGGGAACCATTGTTCTACATGACAAGGGGAATCGCCCAACCCCCACTTATCATACACCATCTAGGGAAATGTTGACCATGAGGTGAGGCACATGAATTATTAATACACTGGGGAGTCAATGTAAATGTGAAATTGTAGGCGAGTCAGTGTTTTGGTTTTGGAGTCCTCGATCAAAGTAAATTGTGTGTTTTTCTGCAGAAGGAGAAAAAGCCAAGACGTTTGGTCAAAATCTTACCAAGACATCCATGAGTAAAGCCAGAAAAACCAAAAGCTGAAACGGAATGTAAAGTCATATCGAGGCCACACGGGGTTAACCCACGATATGCACATTACAGGTAAGAACATGTCTTAACCACTTCGCTCAGCGCGTCCTGCCGCAGGAAGGGTTGGCTGCGGAGGACGCGCTGAGCGCGTCCTCCCGAAGCAGCCTGCGATCGGCTGGATTCCGGCCGATCGCTGTGCCCCCCGGTGTGGGCTGACATCTTGGATGTCAGCCCGTCAATCCGGGACCGCCGCGGGCACAATAGATGTCATCGCTGTGGCGCGATGACATCTATTTCAGGCGCCTCCCCCGCGTGTGCGGAGGAGGCGCCTGAAAGGGAGGGGGGGAGGTCCTTCGGACCTCTCTCCCTCCCAATCGCGGGGGTCCTGAGCTTAATGCCAGGCGCCGTTTGGAAGGGCACAGCCTGCCCTTCCAAACGGTGGCTGTCATTAACCCCTGGGGAGCCGGATCACAAATATTGGATGTCGGCCAAGCCTCCCGGAATTCCCCCTGAGGACTGGCGTCATCGTGCATAGCACGATGACGCCAGTCCTGGAGTTAACCCCTAGCTGCCACCAATGGTGGAGATAGGGGGTTCCAATGAACCCCCTATCTCCCGATCCGTGGCAGCTAGGGGTTAAAGTTTTGTACTGTTGGATCGGCCAGAGCATGGCCGTTCCAACGATACCAAACACGACTGTGAAAAAAGTTTTTTTAAAAAAATAAAAATTAAAAATAAAAATAAATTTTTTTTTTTTTTTTTTTTTTTTTTTTTTTTAAAATAAACAATTTTTTTTTCTTTTTTTCGGTTTGTTAATGCAGCAATATTATTCCCATTTCAATTATAATGTGAACAATGATGCTGCACTAACGATTTTTGTATGCGGTGCGTTTGTTAAAAATCGCGTAAGTTTCCCCAAAAAAAATGTAACGAGAGTCCATTTCTAATTTTTTTAACAAGCGCACCCCATACAAAATATAACCGCAATTGCTCGCATGTGAAAATGTGAAAAAAAAACACTTTACACGTTGTAAATTATTTAAAATTCATATTTTATTGCATTTTTTGTTAAAATATACAGACAGGACATAACGTATACATATAATAATGACCTATTATGAATATGCCGAGTCTGACGGAAAGAACGATATATAATATGTCTGGGTCATATACTAAAATAAGCCTTCAAAACACGTTTAAACATGATGAGCAAAACCGGTAAAAATGAGCTCAGCACAGAGGCGGAAAATGCCTCAGCAGCGAAAGGGTTAATGAATAAATATACATATCAGACGGAATATAATGAAGACATTATATCTGTTAGTATCTATTAGTGCTGTGAATGTTGCACGTAAAGCTTTTCCAAGTCAGCTGGCTGCGAGTAAACATCCTATAAGCCACACATTAGGTTGTGGTGCCCTGACTAACACCACAATCTGACTGTGCTTCCAGACTCTAATTAGACTTAAATATAGAGGAAATATTTCTTATGTTTGTTTGAAATTATGCTGATATAATAATAGAAGTCATTATAAATACAGAAAACAAACCGTAAAAATAAAATACACACCTTGCCCAGCTAAAAGAAAAGATACTTTCCTTCTCCCTTCTCTATCTCTCTATCTCTTCCTTTATCTCTCCTCCTTCTCTATCTCTCTTCCTTCTCTATCTCTCTTCCTTTCTCTATCTCTCCTCCTTCTCTCTCTTCCTTCTCTCTTATCCTTCTCTATCTCTCTTCCTTCTCTATCGCTCTTCCTTTCTATATCTCTCTTCCTTCTCTATCTCTCTTCCTTTCTCTATCTCTCCTCCTTCTCTCTCTTCCTTCTCTCTTATCCTGCTCTATCTCTCTTCCTTCTCTATCGCTCTTCCTTTCTATATCTCTCTTCCTTCTCTATCTCTCTTCCTTTCTCTATCTCTCCTCCTTCTCTATCTCTCTTCCTTTCTCTATCTCTCCTCCTTCTCTCTTATCCTGCTCTATCTCTCTTCCTTCTCTATCGCTCTTCCTTTCTATATCTCTCTTCCTTCTCTATCTCTCCTCCTTCTCTATCTCTCTTCCTTCTCTCTCTTCCTTCTCTATCTCTCCTCCTTCTCTTTTATCCTTCTCTCTCTTCCTTCTCTATCGCTCTTCCTTTCTATATCTCTACTCCATCTCTGTCTCTCTTCCTTCTCTATCTCTCTTCCTTTCTATATCTCTCCTCCATCTCTGTCTCTCTTCCTTCTCTATCGCTCTTCCTTTCTATATCTCTCCTACATCTCTGTCTCTCTTCCTTCTCTATCTCTCTTCCTTTCTATATCTCTCCTCCATCTCTGTCTCTCTTCCTTCTCTATCTCTCTTCCTTCTCTCTACCTTCTCTCTTATCCTATTCTCTCTCTTCCTTCTCTATTGCTCTTCTTTTCTATATCTCTCCTCCATCTCTATCTCTCTTCCTTCTCTGACTCTCTTCCTTCTCTCTCTTTCTTCTCTCTCTTCCTTCTCTCTCTTCCTTCTCTATCTCTCTTCCTTCTCAATCTCTCTTCCTTCTCAATCTCTCTTCATTCTCAATCTCTCTTCCTTCTCAATCTCTCTTCCTTCTCAATCTCTCTTCCCTCTCTTCCTTCTCTCTCTTCCTTCTCTATCTCTCTTCCTTCTCAATCTCTCTTCCTTCTCAATCTCTCTTCATTCTCAATCTCTCTTCCTTCTCAATCTCTCTTCCTTCTCAATCTCTCTTCCCTCTCCATTTCTCTTCCTTCTCCATTTCTCTTCCTTCTCTATCTATCCTCCCTCTCCATCTCTCCTCCTTCTCTATCTTTCTTCCTTCTCCATCACTCTTCCTTTCTCTAACTCTCTTCCTTTCTCTATCTCGTTTCCGTCTCTATCTCTCTTCCTTACTTTATCGCTCTTCCTTCTCTATCTCTCTTCCTTCTCTATCTTTCTTCATTCTCTATCTCTCTTCCCTCACTATCTCTCTTGCTTCACTATCACTCTTCCTTTCTTCCTATTTTGTCTTCCTAGCTTCCCTCTTACCTTCCTTTCTTCTTTCCTTGCTCCTCTTCCTTCCCATCTTACTTATTTCTCATCTTCCTTTTCTCACATTCCTTCCTACATCTATATTCCTTCCTACATCTATATTCCTTCCACCAAAAAAGTGAGAAAATAAGTATCTATCCTTCATTTCTAATCAGTTTCCTGTCTCACATTCCTTCCTTTCTTCCCACATGCCCTACTTCATTTCTCATCTTTATTCGTTCCTTATCTTCCTTCCACACATTCCTTCCTCCATTTTCATCCGTATTCTTTCCTCCTTACCTTCATTCCTTTATTTCTAATCTCCTTTCCTGTCTCACATTCCTTCTTTCCTTTCTCAACTTTGCTCCTTCTGTATATTTCTCCTTCTTTCCTTTTATGATTATGCTTGCTTCCACATCTTCCTTCTTCCCATCATTTCTGATCTTCCTTCCTCTCTATCTTCCCCCTTTCTTAACTCATCTTCATAGCTTTGCTTTCACATTTTCAAGCCTTCCCTTCTTATCTTCATTCCATTCCTTCCTACCTCATCTTCCTTACCTTCTGACATTTCCTTCTACCATTTCCCACCTTTATTCCTTCCTTCCATCCTCATCTTCCTTATTTCTTGACATTTCCTTCTACCATTTTCCACCTTTATTCATTCCTTCCTTCTACATCTTCCTTCTTTTTGACATTTCCTTCTAACATTTCCCACCTTTATTCCTTCCTTCCCTTTCTTCCTTCAATTCTATTATTATTTCTTGTCTCACATTTCTTCTTTCTCATCTCATCTTTATTCCTTCTCACCTTTCTTTCTTCGTCTTTCCTTTCTCATATTTATTGCTTCCTTCCAAATCTTCCCATCATTTCTCATCTTCCTTCTTCTCTACCTTCCCCTTTTCCCTTCTCATTGTCAAAGCTTCCTTTTTATGACATTTTCATGCCTTCCTTTCTTACCTTTATTCCTCATCTTTCTTCCTTCTCCATTTCTCTTCCTTCTCTATCTCTCTTCCTTCTCTATCTTTCTTCATTCTCTATCTCTCTTCCTTCTCTATCTTTCTTCATTCTCTATCTCTCTTCCTTCTCTATCTCTCTTCCTTCTCTATCTCTCTTCCTTCTCAATCTCTCTTCCTTCTCTATCTCTCTTCCTTCTCTATCTCTCTTCCTTACTTTATCGCTCTTCCTTCTCTATCTCTCTTCCTTCTCTATCTCTCTTCCTTACTTTATCGCTCTTCCTTCTCTATCTCTCTTCCTTCTCAATCTCTCTTCCCTCTCCATTTCTCTTCCTTCTCTATCTCTCTTCCTTACTTTATCGCTCTTCCTTCTCTATCTCTCTTCCTTCTCTATCTCTCTTCCTTACTTTATCGCTCTTCCTTCTCTATCTCTCTTCCTTCTCTATCTTTCTTCATTCTCTATCTCTCTTCCTTACTTTATCGCTCTTCCTTCTCTATCTTTCTTCATTCTCTATCTCTCTTCCTTACTTTATCGCTCTTCCTTCTCTATCTTTCTTCATTCTCTATCTCTCTTCCTTCTCAATCTCTCTTCCTTCTCTATCTCTCTTCCTTCTCAATCTCTCTTCCTTCTCTATCTCTCTTCCTTACTTTATCGCTCTTCCTTCTCTATCTCTCTTCCTTCTCAATCTCTCTTCCTTCTCTATCTCTCTTCCTTCTCTATCTCTCTTCCTTCTCTATCTCTCTTCCTTCTCTATCTTTCTTCCTTCCTTACTCATCTTCCTTCCTTACTCATCTTACTTCCTTCTTTACTCATCTTCCTTCCTGTCTCATCTTCCTTACTTCTTTACTCATCTTCCTTCTTTACTCATCTTCTTTCTTTACTCATCTTCCTTCCTTCTTTACTCATCTTCTTTCTTTACTCATCTTCCTTCCTTCTTTACTCATCTTCTTTCTTTACTCATCTTCCTTCCTTCTTTAATAATTTTCCTTCCTTCCTTCCTTCCCTGATCCTGCATCCACATGGAACACCCTGTCTCTAGTACAACCCAAGCCTAGATTTGATATGGTCAGATTATTTCGTGGACTTTGAGGTCTTAATACAATTTTTATTAATATCTGCTTTTATTTTTATATTTGTGTTTATCTTGTTTATTATTTTGTTATCATTTATTTTTTTGTTTATTAAAACGTGTTTGTATAAGTCAGATTTATCAGTGCTGGCATAATAATACACATTTTATGTTATTTTTACATTAGTAAACATATCTTTGTACATCATGATCTGAGAAAGTGTCCATATCCTTGGAAAGCAGGTTTCCAGTAAGTGACATGACGAGGTATCACTGGCGTTATTTTTATTTTCACACCTTAATGAATACAAACATTTATCTCATTATTCCTTAGTTATTTATGTACCGTTTCCTGATGGAATTGAAGCTCTCGTGCTGTCATTAACACCTTTCTTCTGTTTTTTTTTTTAGAAGAAAAGATTGTGTAAAGATAACACCGAGGCGGAGACACAATCACAAAATCCAACAGAAGCAAATCGTGGAAAATAAAAGTATAGAACCTGCAGGAACTGAGACGCGTTTCTCACAAGTCGCACTGGCAAAATGCCCACAGAAAATTTAAATATAAAGCTAAGTATGCAAAGTGGATCAGGGCCACACACAGCAACACACTCCAATAAGCTACTTTAAAGGCACACAACGGCAAACGCGAGCTGTAACTCGTTTGTGCATTGCAAACAACAACCAGACACATTCCCAGCTGGGTATTAAAAGTGTTAGCACCTCAAGCATTGTGCCCACCCTGCTAAAACCTTAGGGGAATGTTCTGCGGCCCAAACACAAAGGACTTGTGAATGTAATAAGCAAAATTTCTTTGCAATCCTGCCGTTTCACACCACATTGATTATAGTCTATATCGTGGCACTAGGAGGCGCCTTGCAGATCGAGTATAGTCGATCATGGTGGTGAAAGGGTTAATAGAAAATTACTCCAACTATATGTCCTAGCATGTTTTCTTTGCTAAAAGGTGTATAATACCCCATTCACTACCATGATCAAGTATACTCGATCTTAGCAAGCTCCTGCAGGTGCTCGAGACCGAGTATACTCGATCCAGCTTGATCCCAGAGCAATGCAAAGGATGTTCGCATATTGCAAATTATATTAGTTTCCATTATGTATTCTTTATTCAAAATACTCGAAAAGCAGGAAGGAAACAAAAATCTGTAAATATTTCTGATATTTTTTTTGGTGAGATTTCCTGCTTACACGGGGAGTGCATTATCAGCATACAGGCAGATGCAGTAAATGTGCTGCAGACAGATAATAAAATGGTGAGATCTCCTGCTTATGGGGGTTTGTAGTGATCAGAATGAGATTATTAGCAATGCAATATCTGTATGTGCTGCATAATGCCTGTGTATGGCAAATACAGCAACACATTGTAACTGTATGTGCTGCATAATGCCTGTGTATGGCAATTACAGCAACACCTTGTATCTGTATGTGCTACATAATGCCTGTGTATGGCAATTACAGTAACACCTTGTATTGTATCTGTATGTGCCGCATAATGCCTGTGTATGGCAATTACAGCAACACCTTGTATCTGTATGTGCTACATAATGCCTGTGTATGGCAATTACAGTAACACCTTGTATTGTATCTGTATGTGCCGCATAATGCCTGTGTATGGCAATTACAGCAACACCTTGTATCTGTATGTGCTGCATAATGCCTGTGTATGGCAATTACAGTGACACCTTGTATCTGTATGTGCTGCATAATGCCTGTGTATGGCAATTACAGCAACACCTTGTATCTGTACTGTACAGGGATTTAAACTCATTATAACCCCCTGAATCATATCCCTGTACAGCAGCGACTGACCCCACAGCTCTCCCTGTATTCTGACAAATCCCTGGCTGCTGGAATGCTGCGGTAAAGTTTGTTGAGCTTCTTGTTACAGTGAGTTTGGGACGGCTGTTTGCAGCTTGTTTTACAGGAATACAGAGAGACAGGAGTGAATTTTCACAGTGAATTTTGTTTCTCTACAGGGGTTGCACTAACTCTGCCTTACAGAAGATAGGCAAATGGGGTTTGATATGCTAATAATTGCTTTACAATGCATCACATGCAAGATCGAGTTAACTCGTCCCTGGTAGTGAAGGGTTAAACATGCAGAAAGAAACAAATCTGAACGTCGTCTTTGTGCATGTATGGAATATTTACTTGCAAGAGCAACACGTTATTAATATTGATAAAATAACTTCAGAGAGGGAGGTTTGACATAAGCAGAATATTTTGGTTCAGAAAAGGTTTTTTTTTTCCTCTTTTTCTTCTGTTCTCGATCTTGCTTCTTTGAAAGTAAATATATGTCAGAGCCAATTTGGACTGGAGGCTGAGAAACAGCATCCGTCTAAACATAACACATTTCTGGAGGGCATTATCCTGTAAACAGCAGAGCATGGCAAAGTCGCATTATAAAATATATGAAAAATTGTATCGCTTCCTCGACTTGTCAACCAGCAGAAAAAGGTCAGTGTATTATATCTGCTCTATCGACAGAGAAAATGCTTGGAAAAAAAAGAATAAAAATAACATCGGCAATAAAACAAAGAAAAACGTACGTAATGTTTGCAAACGTTCCTCGCTACAGTTACAGTATTTATATAGCACCATCAGATTCTGCAGCGCTGTACAATGGGGAGTCACAAACAAGAGGCATAATAAATAATGATACAGAAGGAACAGACGGTTCTGCTGGCAGAATAATTGTTCTGTTAATACAGACATCCCAGGAGCTTACAATCTAAGGGGAAAAGGTATGAGACACAAGAGGGAGCAGGGGGAGCATACAGCTGGCAGCCAGATACAGTATAGTAGACAGCATGGCAAAAGACCAAAGGGGTTATTCAGAGAGAGACGATATGGCCCTGATATTGCACCACATATGTTGCCATTTCGGGGCCATTCGGCGATTCAGAGAGAGCAAGCAGTTTGTCAAATATTGGCTAATTGCCAGCAAAATACGGTGCCTGTTCGACGGCAGTGAAATCCACCATAGAAAGTAATGGTTAATCTATTCACAGACACCGAACAGCAGAGAAATGTCAGTGAAATGCCCTGCTGTTCGGTGTTTTCATTCGACAGGTTTAATCAGGCGAATCTCATAGGTTTCATTGTTAAAAATATTAACGTTTTAATCCAATATCTAATAAACCATTTATTTGTTTAATCTGCAGCAAAAAGTCTCTTTATTTTTTGTAAGGCAATATTTTGGATTTTTTCGGCAAAATATTTTTTCCGGATTTTATTTAAAATAGCGTTTTTTCTTTTCTGTAACAGACCTTTTTATTATCATTCATTGGATCTTGGGTGTAAATTCCAGGCATTTCCGCTCAGTATTTTTTTTGCAAACAGCGCTTAAAATTTGTCATTTTCAATCGTATTGGTTTTGTTTAGGCTAGGGACAGATGAGCGCATTTTCTGCGGCCACCGTCAAAATGTACGTCGATGCGTGCGCACGCATTTTTTCACGGAATACGCTTAAGTGGTCAGACGATGCGCAATTCTGGACGTATTTCATGACGATGGGGTAAAAAGAAGTCTAGGGAAATCCGGCTGTTTGAACGTTATGTAGGCCGCACACTAGCAGCGTCTGACGTCTCCTAATCACGCACACACGCCGCCATGCGGCCGCAGCGCACTCTGTACGTCAGTAGCAGCGGTTTCACGTTCTGAGAAAAATGCGTTCATTTGCTGGTTGCGTGGTGTCGGCGCACTTTCGTACGCACGTACTGCGTATATTGGCCGTCATTGGCCGTTATGTGCTGCTACTGCCGCCGTGATTTAGTGCGCCTGCACGCGCGTTCCGACTGCCCCACTCTGACCCTAGCCTTACCCGTCCGGTGGCTGGTCGGTGCAGTGTCCAGTGGCTCGTAGGCTTCATTCCGGCAGGTTTGCGGCAGCTGTCTGGTTGGTTGGTGTCAGCGGACTTGCGGCGGTTTTTAGGATCGGATCCGATATTTTCTGTGAATTTTTTTTTTCAAAAAACCACGAGCAGACTCCCCGAAATTATCGGATCCAATAATTTTGGCAGTTTTGTGCCGGCTTTTCCCTGCACTTCGGGGACCCTGCGGTGAATGCAGAACTCACTGCACGTTCGGGGAATTTGATTCCGAAGTGTTGGGAGCGAGAAAGCACCGAAATGTCTGACATTTTGGTGCTCTCTGAATAACAGATTAGGTGTCGCTAAATTGTTGGTTTGTGTATCGCTGCGGTAATTAGCGCTAGCACTTTGTAAAACCTTACTTATCCTAACGATTATTACAGATTGCGCATCCTATGCTTAACATGGGGAGCGCAAAGTACAGGAAGCTCACGCAAGCTGCTCAATCACCAACGCAAACGGATTTTTCATGAGTTTAGCGTCAGGAAGGTAATATGGAGGGACTATATTAAAGTCACTTACCCTGACGCTAACACTTACATATCCGAACGCTAACGTTAGTGTTCACTAGGGAATAGAGCCCAAAATGTTATATTTTTAATAAGTTTGCTAAAAAGGGCGGCTGAGGGGAGGGGGTCGTGACCAGTGGAACAGGAAGGGGCCCTACGATTTCTAATGGCAGCCCTGAATTATTCACTGTGCCATAACGTACACGGGGCCATTATCAACCATTGTCTGATAACCTATTCATTAACAGGACTATACACAGGACACGGGGTCATCCATTTAGACTGGACGAAAGAAAATTCAGCCTAAAGCATAGGAAGGATTATTTTACAGTGAGAACAATAAAGCTGTGGAATTCTCTGCCTGTTGAGGTGGTTGGGTCAGAGACTGTAGACTTTTAAAAAGCGACTGGATGACTTCCTGCAGACACAGAATATTAAGGGTTATAATATTTAATATGTGGGTAAAAGCTTCTTGATCCAAGGAGGAATCTGACGCCATTCTGGGGTCAAGAAGGAATTTTTTCCCAGTATGTTGCATATTGGCGAGCGCTTCAGACTGGGGTTTTTGCCTTCTTTTGGATCAACAGCAGTAGGTGATGTGGGAGAGGCTGAACCCGATGGACGCATGTCTTTTTTCAGCCTATGTAACTATGCATAACGTAAAAACCCAGAAATAAAAAATGCACAGCGTAAAACTGTCATTTAACAAGTACGCATAAAGTTGGTAAATTTGAACACTCAAATTAATGTTAAGTGCAATCAGTGCATAAAGTCACGAGCAATTAATCAGGGTGACCGTCCAGTCCGCACGCACATGGCTCAGAGACGGCTTGAAATGGCTTGAGACCAACAACAGCCCTTGCTGGTTGCCATGGAGACGACCGGACAGAATCCACCACAGGAGAAATATGGCCGACAATAACAATAGAGAGTCCTAAAGAAAATATAAGGCATACAGTACGTAGGATAAAGTGTATCGTCCCTATGGCTTCAGCGCGTATTCGAACAACCCCACCGCTTCTGTTATCCGGCTCTGTGCACAGGAAGTGACATATCACAATTCAGTTCCCTTCATGCTGGAACACAGTGGGGTGCGGTCGCCATCTTTGTTAAGGGCAAGGTAGAATAGTATCTATGGGCAACTACTGGAAAACCACAAATTGTCAGCAGCAAACCGTAAAATCAATAATAAACAGATCCATTTAAACATAGAACTATCAGGGTTATTCAAAGAGATCCGAATTGCTTGAGAAAGGTAACCGAACGCTGAAAATCAGCGTTCGGTTACCTTTCCTGGCCATTCGGCTATCCAGAGAGCAGGCAATTCGCCAAATCCTGGCGAATTGCCTAAACATACGGTGCCTGTTCGGTGCCTGTTCGAGGGCAGTGAAATCCCTATAGAGAAGCAATGCTTCGTCTATTCAGAGAACACAAACCAGCAGTGAAAGGTTCCCCTAATGTCCTGCCATTCGGTGGTTTAATTCTGCAAATTTATTCAGGAGAATCCCATAGGCTTCAATGTTAAAAATATTCCCGTTTTAATTCAATATCTAATAAACCGTTCATTATAAAAGTATGCAGTAAAGAGTCTCTTTATTTATAGATTTTGTAGGATATTTTAAGCATTTTTCTGAATTGTTTTTATAAGTCCGATTTTTTTTTGATTTTTTTTAAGTTTACTTAATTTTTCAGTAACAGCCCTTTTTATTATCATTCATTGGATCATATGTAAATTTCAGACATTTTCGCTCAGTAGTTTCTTTACAAACAGTGTTTCACTTTTCAATCACTCATACAAACTGTTTTCCTAATTTATTCACTGCCTCTTCTGCGGTGTCGAAGGCTGCGATCGGCTCCTGTTCCTGTTCGGGTTCTTCTGTGGTTTTCGGCAGGTTAATCCAGATGTTTTTGAGGGTTTTCTGCGTGCATCCGCTGGGTTTTGCGGTTCGTTTTCGTCGGGTTTACGGCAGCTTTTCCCTGCAATTCGGGGACCCCGTGGTGCTTGCTGAATACACTGCAGGGTCGCCGAAATGGGATCGGCAAAAGGAACCGAATTGAAGAGAACGAAAAGTCACCGAACGTGCGGTGACTTTTCGAATCTCTTTGAATAACCCTGTATATTAAATTAACATTTACATTTTAATTGTACATTAGATAATTCAAAATCCATTCCGTGATTCGATCAGGACTAGGTCAACATTTTTTTATACAAAATGTTTCAATACAATACAATAATAAAAAAAAATTGGTATATTATAGCCCTTTCACATACATTTTTTAATATAAAATTAATATGCCTCCTCACTCAAAATCCCCCTGTATTACTGTAAACAAGCTGCAAGGAGCAGCCGTCGCCCTCACTGTAACAAACTTTACTGCAGCATTCCAGCAGCCAGGGATTTGTCAGAATACATGGAGAGCTGTGGGGTCAGTCAGTGCCTCTACAGGGATACGATTCAGGGGTTATAATGAGTGAAAGTGCCCATATTATATGTTTTTTTTTGCTGGAGAATTGCCATTATTTTTGTGCCGAGTCCCAAATGAAAACCCTCGCACTAAGATTATTTTTTGCATGCATTAAGGTAATTGCTATTTACTTTGACTATATTGTCAATCATGTTCCGCATGACTGACATCCCATTATGAAATGTACCATCTGCAAGTTAAATCATCACGCACGGATTTCAATTCAAGATGTTTTCAGCTACAAAACAAGGACAATAACCCTGCACGGGCAGATACAATGTTATATTTCATGCTCATTGTTTTTTTCTTTCTGTAGCTGCTTCAAATATTTCTTCATGTCTGTTATTCCTTCAGCTCGACTAACAGACAGGAAGACAGACTGACAGGCGGACAGACAGGTGGATAGACAGTTGGACAGACAGGTGGACAGGAAGACAGACAGGCAGACAGGCTGGCGGACAGACAGGCAGGTAGACAGGTGGATAGACAGGCAGGTAGGCAGACAGACAGGCATATAGACAGGTGGACAGACAGGCAGGTGGGTAGACAGACAGGTGAACAGGCATATAGACAAGTGGACAGACAGGCAGACAGACAGGCATATAGACAGGTGGACAGCGTGACAGACAGGCAGGCAGATAGACAGGTGGATAGACAGGCAGGCAGACAGACAAAAAGGCTGGCGGACAGACAGGTGGACAGCATGACAGACAGGGCCGGATTTACCATTAGGCAGAGTAGGCATGTGCCTACAGGCGCCTGCCACAAGGGGGCGCCTTGCTCTGTGTGTAAAAAAAAAAGGATTTTTTTTTTACCAATGTGCAATAATTTAGACCACAGTATCTCTGGAGCCCTAGGGGCTAGAGGGACATATGAGGTATCATTGGAAAGGTCAGCGTATAGCCTTTCCAGTGATACCAAATATAACCAGGTTAGATTTATGTAAAAATAAAATATATTTTAAAATAATATTTTTCTCTTTTTTCTATCACGGCACTATTATTCAGTTTACAATTATAAACAGGGTTATTCAGAGAGAGGAGAAAAGCAGGAGAATGACTGGAGAAGTGACAATTCTAGGTCAAAATAGTCAAACCAGAAAAATTCTCCCATTTATCTCACTTTCCATATCAGCTATTTTGACTGTGAATTTTCACTTCTACAGTTATTCTCCTGGTTTTCACCTCTTTCTGAATAACCCTGAAAATGAACAGTGATGCTAACTCACCTCATTTACCATACTGCAAGCAACTGTATCTGGTGAAGCAACTCGTTGTTTAATTCAAAATCTAGACCGTGGTGCTGCAGTGAGGACAGACAGGGGGGACTTTGGAACCTGCATCCCTGATATGTACAGCACACAAGGTTAAGTGAGGTGTCAGTGGAAAGTTCAGTGTCTAGTCTTTACTATGATACCAAACATGATCATGTAATGTATAAAAATAAAAATAAATGAAAAAGTAAATATTTGTTTTAGGTTCTAAAGCAGAGGCAATATATGCTTTTACATATAAAACAAACAATGCAGCTGCATTCACTGCCCTCCTCCTTTAACCATTCTACTCCACTGACTCCCTCACTCCCTGCCCCCTCTTCTACTATGTCTTCCTTTTCTACAGTCTCGGAAGAGGATGTAACAGAACTTCTTATGACCTCCTACCTGACCACCTGTCCACTTGATCCTATCCCCTCACACCTTATTCAGCCTGTCCTACCAGTTACTGTCCCTGCTTTGACTCATATTTTTAACCTCTCCCTCTCCTCTGGAATATTCCCCTCTGTATTCAAACATGCTTTGATCACCCCATTCTAAAAAAGCCATCTCTTGATCCTACCTCCCTCTTGAACTACTGTCTCATCTCTCTGCTCCCCTTTGCCTCCAAAATCTTAGAACGTCTGGTCTATAACCAGCTCCCCAGTTTTCTCGCTGCTAACGGTCTACTCGATCCGCAGCAGTCTGGCTTTCGCTCCCAACAATCTACTAAGACTGCTCTGACCAAGGTGACTAATCATTTAGCTGCCGCTGAACCCAAAGGTCACTTCTCCCTCCTTATTCTTCTTGACCTTTCCACAGCATTCAACACTGGTGATCACCCTCTCCTGCTCCTCACGCTGCGCCAACTTGGCCTCAGTAACATCACTCTCTCCTGGTCCTCTTCCTGTCTCTCTTTTTGCTCCTTCAGTGTCTCCTTCCCTGGTGTCTCTTCACCACAAGTTCATCTTTCAGTTGTGGTACCTCAAGGCTCTGGTCTGGGTACCCTACTCTTCTCGATCTATACCGCCTCTTTGGACAACCTCATCTCTTCCTATGGATTCCAATATCATCTCTATGCTGACGACACCCAAATCTACCTTTCCTCTCCCGATCTCTCTCCTCCGGTCTTGGACCGTGTTACACCCTGCGTATCGGCTGTCTTCGACTGGGTGACTTCCCGTTTCCTAAAGCTCAACCTCTCTGAAACTGAACTTCTCATCTTCCCTCCCACTAAAACCTCCATTCCTGCACCAGTTTCTCTTCAGGTGAATGGTGCCACCATTACTTCTACCTCTCAAGCTCCATTGCCTCAGGGTCCTCTTGGACTCCAATCTATCCTTTACTCCTCACATTCAGTCTCTAACCAAATCCTGCTACTTCCACCTAAAAAACATTGCGCGCATCTGTCCCTTTCTTAATCCAGACACTACTAAAATGCTCATCCAAGCTCTTATTATCTCCCGCCTTGACTACTGTAACCTCCTTCTCTCTGGCCTTAAGAGATCCCAGATTCTGCCTCTGCAGTCTGTAATGAACGCCTGTGCCAGACTCATACACCTCACCTCCTGCACCTCACCTCTCTCTCAATCTCTACACTGGCTCCCTGTCTCCTTTAGAATCCAATTCATTATACTGGAGCTCATGTACAAAACTCTACATAACCGCGTCCCTGCCTACATCTCCTCCCTTATCAGCAGATACATCCCATCCTGACCACTTCGCTCGGCCAATGATCTGATGCTATCAGTTCTTCGTACCTGCACCCCCCAACTTTGACCTTCAGGACTTCTCCTGACCTGCACCCTTTCTATGGAACTCGCTCCCCCGCAACATCAAACTCACCCAGTCCTTCAAGAAGTCTCTGAAAATGTATTACTATAGAGAAGCCTATCAGCTCACTCCATGATCCCCCACTGTCATTTCCTGCTCCTTTCTTGCCATTCAGTCCTCATGCAAACAGCTACTTCAAATACCCTATTCACCCTCACTTAATGTGTCACCACTCTCCTCTTAGATTGTAAGCTCTTGAGCAGGGTCCTCCCTCCTTCTGTTCCGTGTGTGTGACATATATGTATATTTGTTATTCTGTTTCTCCCATTGTACAGCGCTAACGAATTTGTTGACGCTTTATAAATACTTGTAACTGTAACTAATTCAACTAAGGCGACAGATTCTGCCCCTTCTTTTGATTTGAGCGCGGAGAAAAAAAGTTTTTCAGTTTTTTAAAATGTATTTTTTTAGTTTTCTTGCCTCAGAACAAAAATTTATATAGTAATTTTGGCATGATTCTTTTTTTTGTCTGGGCGGGGGTAGGGGCGCTCCGCATTTCTGTGCCTACAGGCTCCTGAGGTGCAAATCCGGCCCTGATGACAGATCTACAGAGTCTCTATAATTATATCTAATAATTACCATAATGATGCTCTCTCGGTCTATTGATTTGTTAATCATATCAGATTTCAGTGTGGATTAAAAGGAGAGGAAAATGATTATGGGGGGGGTTAATCCCAGTGAGACCCACAATGCATTATGTTGTACTTGACCTCTGAACTCTCCTCCCTCCCCTGGGGATCCTCCCACTCCCTTAACTCTGGGTGTGCCTTCCCAGGTAACGGGAGGGGGCGCTGTTTCTGCTTTACGATAAAGCATTCCTCCCCCCTTTCTAATATAGATAGATTTTCAGGGTTATTCAAAGAGATTCGAAAAGTCACCGCACGTTCGGTGTCTTTTCGTTCTCTTCAATTTCGGTTCGTGTTGCCGATCCCATTTCGGCGACCCTGCGGTGTATTCAGCAAACACCACAGGGTCCCCGAATTGCAGGGAAAGGCTGCTGCAAACCCGACGAAAACTAACCGCAAAACCCAGCGAATGCACGCAGAAAACCCGCAAAAACATCTGGATTAACCTGCCGAAAACCAAGCCCGAGCAGGAGCCGAACACAGTCGAAGCAGCTGAGACGCAGACGAGGGAGGTGAATAAATTAGCAAAATAGTTTGTGTGAATGTGTGAAAGTGAAACGCTGTTTGCAAAGAAACTACTGAGCAAAAATGTCTGAAATTTACACAGGAGGTCCAGGGAATGATAATAAAGAGGGCTGTTACAGAAAAAATAAGTAAACTTAAAAATCCGATTTATTTATTTATTTTTTTTTAAAAAAAAAAAATTCTGAAAAATGCTTTAAATATCCTAAAAAATCTATAAATAAAGAGCCTTTTTGCTGCAGAATTTTATAATGAACGGTTTATTAGATATTGAATTAAAACGGGAATATTTTTAACATTGAAGCCTATGGGATTCTCCTGAATTAACTTGTCGAATTAAACCACCGAATGGCAGGGCATTAGGGGAACCTTTCACTGCTGGTTTGTGTTCTCTGAATAGCCGAAGCAGTGCTTCTCTATGGGGATTTCTCTGCCCTCGAACAGGGACCGAACAGGCACCGTATGCGCAGGCAATTCGCCAGGATTTGGCGAATTGCCTGCTCTCTGGATAGCCGAATGGCCAGGAAAGGTAACAGTACGCTGATTTTCAGGGTTCGGTTACCTTTCTCAAGCAATTCGGATCTCTTTGGATAACCCTGATAGTGCTTTTTTTCTGGAAAAATAGGTGGGGGTACTATCACGTCCGGGGAAAAACTGATTATTATAACTATTTTCATGTCCTAATAAACAATAGTTGCAGCTCCCTTAAAAGGAAGACACTATAAAAGGGATAGATTTTTTTGGTGTTTTTTTTGCAACGCTGGCACTGAGTGGATAAATCCCCTAGCATTTGTGAGCGCCACAGCAATGAAACGCACAGTATGTATGAGCTCCACAGCAATGAAACTCACAGTAATCTGCAGTGTGTATGAGCTCCACAGCAATGATACTCACAGTAATGCGCAGTATGTATGAGCTCCATAGCAATGAAACTCACAGTAATGCGCAGTGTGTATGAGCTCCATAGCAATGAAACTCGAGCTCCATAGCAATGAAACTCACAGTAACGCGCAGTGTGTATGAGCTCCACAGCAATGAAACTCACAGTAATCTGCAGTGTGTATGAGCTCAACAGCAATGATACTCACAGTAATGCGCAGTATGTATGAGCTCCATAGCAATGAAACTCACAGTAATGCGCAGTGTGTATGAGCTCCACAGCAATGAAACTCACAGTAATGCGCAGTGTGTATGAGCTCCACAGCAATGAAACTCACAGTAATCTGCAGTGTGTATGAGCTCCACAGCAATGATACTCACAGTAATGCGCAGTATGTATGAGCTCCATAGCAATGAAACTCACAGTAATGCGCAGTGTGTATGAGCTCCACAGCAATGAAACTCACAGTAATGTGCAGTGTGTATGAGCTCCACAGCAATGAAATTCCACTATCCACCAAGTACTATTTGAATAATATTGGGGGACTCCAATGAGAGGGTGTTTGACCTTGAGAACACCCCCCACATGGTGGTCCAGGTGAACATACCTGTGTTGCCAGAGTTGATATTTTTAAATGCTGTTTTGAAGTGTATTTGGAAGCAGCAGTTTTTTTCTTTGTTCTGAGGCCGGCCTGTCACTGAGTACCTGCAGAGCAATGCAGCCAGGACTTATATTTCCACCTTCTCACCTTCCAGGGTGCACCACACACTGTCTGGAGCTGCTGGAGAGGCTGGGGGTAAGGCGGCAGTGTAGACTTCTTTTGGCATGCCCTCCTCTTGACATCAGAGGGGACCAGGCACCAGCCAGGAGGAAGGGACCAGGAGGAGAGAGAGCACAGGCTTCCGTATCCAGCACCGCGGGGGAGTCTGCTCTCTGACCTGGCAGATGCAATGCAGCTCGCAGGGCACCGGCTGCATCTTAGAGGAGGAGCAGCAGGGACACAGCGCCATTCAGATAGTATAAAAATGTGGATCCCTGTCAAGGCAACTGACCAGGGATTAAAATATTTTTTTTGCAACCTTTCCTGGTCTTGCGCTCTTATGCGGCCACCTGTACCACCTTACGGTGCCAGCTCCTCTAATCACACCGCTTGCCTGACAATCCACAGCTCTGGCAGATGTGTGTAAATATGCTGCACCCCCCCCCCTCCCCGGGAAGGGAAGGCATAGATATAGATTAACTATATATAGCTATAGATAGATACAGACAGATATAGTTATTATTATTATTATTATTATTCATTATTTATAAAGCGCCAGCATATTCCGCAGCGCTGTACAATAAGCACAGTATAGACAGGGTTACAATACATTGAACAACATTTGACAAACAGTACAGGAGGAGATGAGGCCCTATTCCCGTAGGAACTCACAATCTAGGAGGGTTGGGGTTGGAAACAGGAGGAGAGGACTGTAAGGTGAGAGTGATTGATGGTTGTGTCAGTGAGTTGGGGGTCGGCTTCCCTAAATAGGAACGTTTTAAGGGAGCGTTTGAAGGAAGAGAAGTTAGGGGAAAGTCTGACAGTATGAGGGAGAGCGTTCCAGAGAGTGGGGGCTGCGCGTGAGAAATCCTGCAGTGTGTCATGGGAAGAGGTGATGCGGGGAGAAGCTAGGCGCAGGTCACTGTTTGACCTTAGGGAGCGGGCTGGGGTGTATTTGGTGATTAGTGAGGACAGGTAGTGGGGAGCTGAGTTAGTGAGGGTTTTGTAGGTAAGGATAAGGATTTTGAACTTAATTCTGCAGTGGATGGGGAGCCAGTGAAGGGACTCGCAGAGGGGAGCGGCAGAGACAGAGCGGCGGGTGAGGTGAATTAGCCTGGCGGAGGCGTTCAGGATGGATTGTAGGGGGGAGAGGCGGGACAGAGGGAGGCCAGATAAGAGATTATTGCAATAGTCGAGTCGGGAGATTACCAGGGCGTGTATGAGTTGTTTTGTGGTGACAGATATAGTTATAGATAAATACACTTAGATATAGATACAGATACAGATAGATATAGTTATAGATAGATACAGATAAATACACATAGATTCAGATACAGATATAGTTATTGATAGATACAGATAGATACAGATAGATATATACAGACAGATATAGTTATAGATAGAAAGATACAGATAAAGACAGATATAGTTAGATAGATACAAGTATAGATAGATACAGATACAGATAGATACACATAGAGATAGATATATACAGACAGATTGTCACGTAGACTGCGATTGGTATAGTATGGTGGGGTCGTGAGCCCAGGATGCAGTGAAAGAGGCAGGTTCAGAACAACAAAAGGGTGTTTAATATAGCATAAACACAAGAACATAGAATCAGGCAGGGAATAGACAATAGAGTGGTCAGAGTTCAGCAATGGGTCTGGTACACGGGGATCCTAGATGGGGGCAGAAGGGGAGCAGGATACCGGTATGATGAAGCAACGAAAGTCCAGATAGTAACAGAGGGTCCTTGGAGTCTTTGGTGGTTCAAACAAGGAATCCTTGGGAACTTCAGGGAGCTTTCTCAGACAGGTTCACAGTCTGCAACTTCGATGTGGAAGTGTGCTGGGGAGGGCGTAACTTCCACAAATACTGGGGCAATCAGGGGAAGGTGAGGTCAGGTGAGGCTCCATGGCCAGAACGTCAGAGTCCAGAAATAAACATAGGTCATGGAACATGGCGCAAAAAGGGAAAACAAAGGGCGCGCCAGGGAGTATGGGAGTATGGGGTACGGGTCCTGACACAGATATAGTTATAGATAGATAAATAGATAAATAGATACATATTTATATATTTATAAAGGATTTTACCAGGAAGGATACATTGAGATTTCTCTCGTTTTCAAGTATGTCCTGATATATATAGATAGATACAGATAGATACAGATTGATATAGATAGATACAGATAGATACAGATATATATAGATAGATACAGATTGATCAGATATAGATAGATACAGATATAGATAGATACAGATTGATACAGATTGATATAGATAGATATATAGATACAGATTGATCAGATATAGATAGATACAGATATAGATAGATACAGATAGGTACAGATTGATACAGATTGATACAGATAGATACAGATAGAGAGATAGATATATACAGATAGATACAGATAAATAGATACAGATAGAGAGATAGATATATACAGATAGATAGATAAAGGAGAAGGTAGTTAATGTGCTGGATGCGATGTTAAACCTTTCTGCTCTTTTTAATGACTTTCTATAGAAGTAATGTGTGTATTTTGGTTTGCTGTGTGCTCAGCGCGGAATATTCTGTGCACTGCAGAGAAGATAATGTTTGCTTTAGGTATGACATGACGTACAAAGACATTCCTGCACCGTTCATATGGCCATGTAAGTGCATTGGCCTCTCGTTATTGCTTACCTTCTTCCATTAATGGGAACATCAGGACATGGATGTGGGCAGGTCAGCAGGTCCACCTCGTTGATTGATAGTGAGGTCTTTATGGGGTCATTTTCAGACAACTGTAATGGGAGACAAGAAAAAAGACCTTGGATACAGATAGATATAGATAAATACAGATAGATAGACACAGATAGATATAGATAGACACAAATAGATAGAGATAGATAGATAGAGATACAGATAGATACAGATAGATATAATTCGATACAGATAGATAGATAGATATATACAGATAGATATAGTTATAGATAGATAGATACAGACCAATATAGTTATAGATAGATACAGATACAGATAGATACACATAGATAGATATAGATAGATACAGACAGATAGATAGATAGATATAGATAGCTACAGATAGATATAGATACATACAGATAGATAGATAGCTAGATACAGACAGATATAGTTATAGATAGATACAGATAGATATAGATACAGATAGATATAGATACAGACAGATATAGTTATAGATAGATACAGATACAGATAAATACACATAGATATAGATAGATACAGACAGATATAGTTATAGATAGATACAGATACAGATAAATACACATAGATATAGATAGATACAGACAGATATAGATATAGATACAGATAGCTATATACAGACATATAGTTATAGATAGATAGATACACTTAGATATAGATACATACAGATAGATAGATAGATACAGACAGATATAGTTATAGACAGATAGATACAGATAGTTACAGACAGATATAGTTATAGATAGATACAGATACAGATAAATACACATAGATATAGATAGATACAGACAGATATAGTTATAGATAGATAGATACAGATAGATATAGATAGATACAGACAGATATATTTATAGATAGATACAGATAGATACACATAGATATAGATACAGATAGATATAGTTATAGATAGATACAGATAGATACAGATAGTTAGATTTACATAGATACAGATAGATATAGTTATAGATAGATACAGATACAGATAAATACACATAGATATAGATAGATATAGATAGATACAGACAGATATAGTTATAGATAGATAGATACAGACAGATATAGTTATAGATAGATAGATAGATACAGATACAGATAAATACACATAGGTATAGATAGATACAGATAGATTCTGATACAGATATAGTTATAGATAGATAGATAGATATAGATACAGACAGATATAGTGATAGATAGATACAGACAGATATAGTTATAGATAGATAGATACAAATAGATAGATAGATACAGACAGATATATGTATAGATAGATACAGATAGATACAGACAGATATAGCTATAGATTGATAGATACCGACAGATATAGTTATAGATAGAGACAGATACAGACAGATATAGTTATAGATAGATAGATAGAGATAGATATAGATAGATACAGATAGATATATACAGACAGATATAGTTATAAATAGATAAATACATACATATATAGATAGATACAGATTGATATAGATAGATAGATAGATACATATACTGTAGATAGATATATAGATACAGATAGATACAGATATAGATAGATACAGATATAGATAGATACAGATAGATACAGATTGATACAGATTGATACAGATTGATACAGATAGATGGATAGATACAGGTACATATAGATAGCTATAGATAGTTATAGATAGATACAGATAGATATATACAGACATATATAGTTATAGATAGATAGATATAGATACAGATACAGATACTGGAGATAGATATATAGATACAGATAGATACAGATATATATACAGATTGATACAGATTGATATAGATAGATAGATAGATAGATAGATAGATATAGACTTGTGCACCGATTTTTTTTTCCGTTCGATTCGGTTCGGCTCGTTCGTATTTTGTAAATTTTCGTTTCGGTCGATTTCCGTTTCGGTTCGTTTCGTTTTTCGTTTCATTTTCGTATCGACTTTATTTCGTAATTTCGGAAATTTTCGTGTTTTTCGGAACGTCTGTTCTCCTCTTTTCAAAGTGTCTATTCGTTTTGACCTAAACTAATGGTTTTTCAAATCCGATAATTATGTCAATACGATAATTCTGCCATTGAGATTTCTCATGTTTTACAAGAAGGATACATTGAGATGGGAATGATACAAAATTACAGAATCAGCGATATAACCAAAAAATATGTTGTCCGAAATTACTGAAATGGAACCGAAATCAGGAATGGAGCCGAAATTATGAATGGAACGAAAATGATTTTCGATTTTACACATTTCTAGTCCATTCGAAAGTTCCGAAAAAAAATTCTTTTCGTTTCGGAATGTTTTCGTTTCCGGAAAATTCGGATCTGAACATGTTTGTAAAATCGACTGAATCCGAATGCACAAATCGGGAAATTTCGTGAAAGTTCCGAAATTCCGAAACCCGAAACGCACATCCCTAGATAGATACAGATACATATAGATAGCTATAGATAGATATTGATAGATACAAATAAATACAGATAGATACAGATAAATAGATACAGATAGATAAATAGATACAGATAGATAAATAGATACAGATAGGTACAGATAGATAGAGATAGATACAGATAGATACAGATAGATAGATACAGATACAGTTGTGTTCAAAATTATTCAACCCCAATGCTGTAAAGGGTTTTAGGGAATTTAGTGACATTTGTAATTGTATTCAGAATGAAATCCTACAAGGACTTTTTAAAGAACCATATGCAACTAAAATGACATCAATTGGTTTTGTAATACAGTAGTAAATGTTTCTTTTGTGAATTCTTCATTGACACAATTATTCAACCCCTTAAAGACTACCACTCTGAAGAACAGAGGTTCATTCAAGTGTTTTCAATCAGGTATTGAAAACACCTGTGGATGTCACGGAGCAGCAATAAAGCATAATAAGCACCAATTAGGCAGCTTTAAAATGACTGTGATACTCAGCTCCTTCTAGACATTTACTGGTGTGGTTACAAACATGGTGAAGTCAAGAGAATGGTCCAGAAAGACAAGAGAAGATGTGATTACTCTTCACAGGAAGGGCAATGGCTATAAGAAGATTGCAAAGATGTTACACATACCAAGAGAGACCATAGGAAGCATCATTCGCAAATTCAAGGCAAAGGGCACTGTTGAAATGCTACCTGGTCGTGGCAGAAAGAAGATGCTGACTTCGACTGCTGTGCGCTACCTGAAGCGTAGAGTGGAGAAAAGTCCACGTGTGACTACTGAGGAACTGAGAAAAGATTTGTCAGATGTGGGTACTGAAGTTTCAGCTCAGACAATACGGCGCACACTGCGTAATGAAGGCCTCCATGCCAGAACTCCCAGGCGCACCCCCTTGCTGTCTCCAAAGAATAAGAAGAGTCGACTGCAGTATGCCAAAAGTCATGTGGACAAACCACAGAAGTTTTGGGATAGTGTTCTGTGGACTGATGAAACAAAATTAGAACTGTTTGGGCCCATGGATCAACGCTATGTTTGGAGGAGGAAGAACAAGGCCTATGAAGAAAAGAACACCTTGCCTACTGTGAAGCATGGCGGGGGGGTCAATCATGCTTTGGGGCTGTTTTGCTTCTGCAGGTACAGGGAAGCTTCAGCGTGTGCAAGGTACCATGAATTCTCTTCAGTACCAGGAGATATTGGATGACAATGTGATGCAGTCCGTCACAAACCTGAGGCTTGGGAGACGTTGGACCTTTCAACAGGACAATGATCCCAAGCATACCTCCAAGTCCACTAGAGCATGGTTGCAGATTAAAGGCTGGAACAATTTGGAGTATCCATCGCAGTCACCTGACTTAAATCCGATTGAGAACCTCTGGTGGGACTTAAAGAAAGCAGTTGCAGTGCGCAAGCCTAAGAATGTGACTGAACTGGAGGCTTTTGCCCATGACGAATGGGTGAAGATACCCATAGATGGCTGCAAGACACTTGTGTCAAGCTATGCTTCACGTTTAAAAGCTGTTATAACTGTAAAAGGATGTTGTACTAAGTACTAAGATTGAATGTCACTTGGGGGTTGAATAAAACTGATAATGATGTGAGCACAGAAAAGACATTTGTGGTTATTTCATTATAAATGTTATGTTATATTTGTCTGACCTACACGTGCCTCTTTGATTTAATTGTAAGCAAGATGACTGAATGATCAAAATCAATGTCAAACTGGCCAAAACACTCAATTTCAGTGGGGGTTGAATAATTTTGAACACAACTGTAGATACAGATAGATAGAAACAGATAGATAAATAGATACAGATAGAGAGATAGATATATACAGATAGATAGATAAAGGAGAAGGTAGTTAATGTGCTGGATGCGATGTTAAACCTTTCTGCTCTTTTTAATGACTTTCTATAGAAGTAATGTGTGTATTTTGGTTCGCTGTGTGCTCAGCGCGGAACATTCTTCGCACTGCAGAGAAGATAATGTTTGCTTTAGGTATGACATGACGTACAAAGACATTCCTGCACCGTTCATACGGCCATGTAAGTGCATTGGCCTCTCGTTATTGCTTACCTTCTTCCATTAATGGGAACATCAGGACATGGATGTGGGCAGGTCAGCAGGTCCACCTCGTTGATTGATATTGAGGTCTTTATGGGGTCATTTTCAGACAACTGTAATGGGAGACAAGAAAACTCGAGGCGCCACAATATTAAGAGTGGCTTGATACGCTGGGCGACTTTATCAGGTCAAAGTACGAGGTTGCGTCACATGACCTTTCATCGTTCTTTATCAAAAAATAATAATATTTCTTAGCGAGTTGGTCTGACCTGATTCAAGAGAAGCTCGGAGTCCTCTGACCTGCGATGATGAGAACGGTGGGGGAAAAAATGTATCTGAAAGGGTCTCAGTTCTCAGAGTAAGAGGGTTATTTACTAAACTCCAAATTTGCCACCAAATTGCACCGTGCGGGGAATTTCACCCTATCTGAAATTTCGGGGCAATTCGATTATTCTCAAAGCTGTATTTTCACCAAATACAGGAGAATTAAAATACGATGCATTTCTCTGCAATTCAGCGGCCCCGAAATTGCCATATAGAGAACTAACGATTCGTCTATTTACAAAACACCGAATTGCACCACAGTTGAGCCAAAATGGCCTGATTTTCGGTGATTTTGACAGCTTTAATCAGACAAATCTATTAGGTTTTAATGTAATTAAAGTCATATCTTATATAATTTACTTTTAAAGGCCATTTATTATTTATATTTTTCACAAAAACCTTTTTAAATTTTCTAAATGTCCTTTTTAGATTTTTTAAAAATATAAATATATATTTTTTGAAAAGACTTTTTATTATTTTTTAACAGACATTTTTATTATTTTTTTAAAGGACCTTTTTATTATTCAGACACATTTCTACTTAATTTTTATTGGTTTAACCTCCCATTGTAAAGTGCTACGGAACTTGCTGTTAATAAAAACTTGTAATTGTAACTGTAAATATTTAGAGAATACGAGACTTCAATTTTTTTTCAGCTCTGTCGAATTCACCGGGGTCAATACGGTGTTTTTCGGGGCTTTTCGCCAACGTGCAAAAACAGCTTTGGGGATGGGGACTCCATTTTTGGCTTGACGTGGTTATATAATTTATTTTTAAAAGCCATTTATTATTTTTATTTTTCACAAAAAAACTTTTTATATTTTTTAAAAGGCCTGTATTTGTATTTTTTAAAAATATTTATTTTTTATTTATATTTTTAAAAGACTTTTTATTATTTAGTAACAGACATTTTTATTATTTTTTAAACGATCTTTTTTATTAATTTGACAAATTTTTAGTTCATTTTTATTGGTTTAACCTCCCTTAGTAAAGCGCTATGGAATTGTTAGGAGAACATAAGACTTCTTAATGTTTTTTTCAGCTCTGTTTAATTCACCGAGGCCAATACGGGATCTTCAGGGCTTTTCGCCAACGTCCGATAACTGCTTTGGCGACTCCATTTTTGGCGCGATGCATTGACCATTCGGTGAATAGTGAATGCACCATATTTTCACCGTAATGGAAAAATGGAATTGTGTCGACGTTAAAAGCATCGAAATGTATCTCAGTTTGGGTGCTTTGTGAATAGACCCTCATAGCAGCAGATAAAGAAGTTCTTAGAATATCAATATGCGGCAATGTTTGTAAACATCTCTTCATGTTTTGCTTTGTTTTCCTTTTTTATTTTTTCTGTCCGGGAAACAAACTCGATGCGCTAGAAATTCTATAGAGAACATCATCTCCAGCAGCAGGTCCATCAGGGACAGCCGGAAGGAGGCCTGTCGGTGTTTGGTGCAGATGAAGAGTGAATTTGTTAGAGATACATGATAAAAGGCTACAGGTCTGATATGAGGAAGCCGTGGGATGGAAGGTGGAAAGAGGGACTCGTGAGGGCTCTACACATTGTAGGAAGTTACAAACAGGAGGAAAACAAAACATATGTCAGAATTAATTGTATCTCTGATCACAAAGTAAAAGAAGCTGCAGGTTTAGCTTCACAAGGTACAAGCTTCAACGTTCCTGGGTGTTCAAGGAGAAACAGGTCCATCAATAAATGTCTTTACTTTTGAGAAACAGATCACTGTGTTTTTCACTAAGACCACAGACATCTCTTCATTCCCATTTGTCCTCTGCCTCATCTCATCATTCCCCTTGTTCCTCTGACCCATTGCTATATTCCCATTTTTGGTCTATTCCATTGTTCCTCTGTCCCATCTTTTCTTTCTCATTGCTCCTTTGCCCCATCTCATCATTCTCCTTGTTCCTCTGACCATTGCTAAATTCCTATTGTTGTTCTTTCCCATTGTTCCTCTGATCCATTGCTAAATTCCTATTGTTGTTCTTTCCCATTGTTCCTCTGCCCCATCGCATCATTCCCCTTGTTCCTTTGACCCATTGCTATATTCCCATTGTTCCTCTGACCCATAACTATATTCTCATCATTCCTCTATCCCGTCTTTTCTTTCCCATGGTTCCTCTGCCCCATCTTATCATTTCCCTTGTTAGTCTGGCTCATTTCTATATTCCATTTGTTCCTCGGACCCGTCTTTTCTTTCCCATGGTTCCTCTGCCCCATCTTATCATTTCCCTTGTTAGTCTGGCTCATTTCTATATTCCATTTGTTCCTCGGACCCGTCTTTTCTTTCCCATGGTTCCTCTGCCCCATCTTATCATTTCCCTTGTTAGTCTGGCTCATTTCTATATTCCATTTGTTCCTCTGACCCATTGCTATGTCCCCATTGTTCCTCTGACCCATTGCTATATTCCCATTTTTGGTCTATTCCATTGTTCCTCTGCCCCATCGCATCATTCCCCTTGTTCCTTTGACCCATTGCTATATTCCATTGTTCCTCTGACCCATAACTATATTCTCATCATTCCTCTATCCCGTCTTTTCTTTCCCATGGTTCCTCTGCCCCATCTTATCATTTCCCTTGTTAGTCTGGCTCATTTCTATATTCCATTTGTTCCTCGGACCCGTCTTTTCTTTCCCATGGTTCCTCTGCCCCATCTTATCATTTCCCTTGTTAGTCTGGCTCATTTCTATATTCCATTTGTTCCTCGGACCCGTCTTTTCTTTCCCATGGTTCCTCTGCCCCATCTTATCATTTCCCTTGTTAGTCTGGCTCATTTCTATATTCCATTTGTTCCTCTGACACGTCTTTTCTTTCCCATGGTTCCTCTGCCCAATCTTATCATTTCACTTGTTCCTCTGACCCATTGCTATTTCCCCATTGTTCTTCTTTCCAATTGTGCCTCTACCCCATATTTCTTTCTAATTTTTCCTCTGCCCATTTTTTCTGACCCCAGACTTGGATCTTCACCTCCAATAGCTGCACTGCTAATGCCCTGATTCTGATTCACAAGAATTACAATAATGTATCATTTTGCTGGAAAATGTATTTATTTGCATTGGGCATTCTTTTTATTTCTTTATCTTAGCTAGAGAGATACGATTGTTATTATCAAAAGATTGATAGATAGGTTCATACATACATATAGCTAGAGACCTATATAAAGATAGATAGATAAAGATAGATAGATACAGATATAGATACAGATAGATAGATACAGATATAGATAGATACAGATAGACAGATACAGATACAGATAGATAGATAGATACAGATAGATACAGAAAGATAGATAGATAGATATAAATCGATAGATACAGATACAGATAGATAGATAGATACAGATAGATACAGAAAGATAGATAGATAGATATAAATTGATAGATACAGATAGATACATAGATAGAGATAGATATAGATGATATATAGATACAGATAGATATAGATGCAGCTAGGTAGATCAATAAAGATAGCTACAGATAGTTAGATACAGATAGATATATAGACACAGATACAGATGATGTATGGATAGATAGATAGATAGAGAGAGATGGATGGATAGATAGATACAAAGATATAGATAGGTATAAATCAATAGATACAGATAGATAGATACAGATAGATAGATAGATACAGATAGATATTTAGACACAGATACATATGATGTATGGATAGATAGATAGATAGATAGAGATAGAGAGAGATGGATGGATAGATAGATACAAAGATATAGATAGGTATAAATCAATAGATACAGATAGATAGATAGATAGATAGATAGATAGATAGATAGATAGATAGATAGATACAGATACAGATACAGATAGATATAGATACAGATAGATAGATACAGATAGATAGATAGATACAGATACAGATAGATAGATAGATACAGATAGATATAGATCATGTCCGTCTTAAACGCTGTGGAAGGTTTGATCTGATAACATTACTTTATAAATATTTATAGACTTTTTTTAATTGTTGTGTCGTGTTAATTATCCTGCCTGTGCATTGTGTTCCCTCTGTACACGTCGGCTCGCTCCTGACACCTAGTGGCAGACACCAAGGAAATTTGGGGTTGTTTTTATATATTTTTTTTTAATTTGGAATCTTTTATTAACTTTCTGACCTCGGCATAATTACTTTACGAATTCTATTAACCGAAATATCAAACCAGGCGTCTCACCCTGCGATTAGCTCTCTCCAAAAAAAATGCTTTCACGGGAAATAAAAGCCCTGGCTCAGCACAGCAACGTATTCTCTTGATCTGCGTCTCTGTCCTTCATGCAGAGATATAACGAATGGCAATGCTTAAAACAGGGCTGACAAAATGCAGCCCCCCAGATGTTTCTGAGCTACAACTCCCACGATTCCCAGGTCATCCACTGCATTGAAAGAATTCTGGGAATCATAGGTGTTAACATCTGGAGAGGGCCATGAGCTTGACAGGCCTGATTTAAACCTTTAGTAATGGAGGTTGGACCTTGCTGTCCCCTTGTCCTTTCATTTCCCGTGTCCTTTCATTTCACATTGTTCCTGTTCTTCCTACAGCAATGGGTACGTGTCCGGGAAACACAAAGAAATCACACCCTTTTCTGGCATTCAGGTTTACCATGTGTACTTGCGGGCACTAATCAAAAAGGGTTGGCAAGAGATGCAGGGTGACGAATGCCAACTGGCCAACTCATACAAACCTTGTGAGCCACAAGCTCATAGTCTCCCGATTCTTCTGCTCTGCATATCTGGGGAAAAGACACAATAATTCTATAATATAACTGTGACAGGCCGCCTGGCACACCGACTGTGTGCCTCTGTCAAACACTAACCTTTTCCATGCTGGACCCCGAAATCCTGCTTTAGCAGCCCCCAAACCTTCTCTGCAATCACCAGGCCAGGCCAGTGTTGTAGAGTGCAAAACAAAGACCTCTTTATTTGAAAATACGCACAGGAAAAACACAGTGGAGAGACAACCCCCTCTTCCAGAAGACATTACAGATTAGATCAGATAACTTCAGTACAGAACAATGGGAAGAGACATTCAGCACAATGGATTGTTTGCCTATGCATTCTTATCTTAACCTGCCTGCTAGATCCATGAGGGAAACAAAGGAATCTTCTAACAGCAGCAAGTGTACAATATACAGAGAGGGGGGCAGATACAGAAGAGTACAATATACAGCAAGAGGACAGCTAATACAGAAAAGTACACTAAACAGAAACACAGTCAACAACATAAATCCTGGATTCCCTGGGCAATCCATTTGGCAAACCCCAGGTTGCACCTCGGTCCATAGTCAGTAGGCAGGAGGCTAGCCCCAGGCTTCTCCAACTGGCCCAGAGACAGCTGAGTCTGTCACAATAACACATAGTTAGAATGTCTGATTGATTTATGTTTTTAAATATATCAAATTCTAGGGGGAAGAAAATACACATTGTGGGGAAATATATTTTATTGGGCTTCTTTGGGTCACAAATGGGCTGTTTACTAGTACATGCCACCAGGCCATCACTACCGAGCCGTCTACTGGTCCATCGGGTCTCCCAACCTGCCTCGTTCCCTGGTGGGGTCAGTACTAGAAGCTTTGGGGAGGGGGCATTCTAGCAGTATCGACCAATCAGGGAAAAAATCAATCCCTGTGTGAGCTGTGGACTGGCTGTGGGTTAATCTTCCACTCAAGGCGGGTCCCCCAAGGGCCTGGGGACCAGTCTGATTGTCCTCAGCTCGTTTATTTGGCCTAATATCTTCCATTCCTTTCCTATTCTCCTCGACCAAGATCCTCCCCCTGCCAGTCATAGCCCCCTGCATGCTAAAACATCCCATGTCACCTCTGTTCTGGCCAGTTCGATACATCCAGGATTCTCTCCGATTCAATTATCTCCATCATTCAGTTTGTATTTAAATTAAAGCAACAAAACAAAGAAATTATAAAATGACATTTTTTAAAAAGAGACTTCCTGTAAGTCATTTGCATATTTGCATATTTTGCAGTGAATGCTGGGAGAGCAGAGGAAGCACAGTCGTTCACACATTGTGGTTATGGATTTGGATCTTTTGCTTAATATATAAAGCAG